>UFQX01001672.1:0-16620 GCA_900497675.1 Arapaima gigas
AGTTTTAGGTCAAATTTATGCAGAAATATAGAAAGTTCTGAAGGGTTCACAAACTTTCAAGCAACACTCAGGCCTTTGGGAGTAAACCAGAGAACCGACCCATACGAACAATGAAAGAACATGCAAATTCCCCACAGGCTGAGGTGGATTTTATACCCGTGTCAAACCGAAAGCAAAGGACATTGAGGCTTGAACACTTTCCACTGTTCCACCCTGCTGTCTCTACTCTTACATTACCTGTATACCTCATAACATTGTACTGGTTTTTAAAAGCTCATCTCCATTCTGATTTCACAAAACACTTTCACTGTAAAGTTCAGGCTCTAAAGGTTGCCAGGGACTGTGCTCACGTGAATATAAATCAGGGACTTAAGACTAGGATGATGATGATGATGATGATGATGACGACGACACTGGTGAGGGTCAAGCTGACATGATCCCACCTTCCAAACATACGTGCCGCAGCTCAGCGTTCAAGCCGCCCTGGATGATGGCAAACAGGTTCTGGCGCTCCGGGTTCTTGTTGGCGGCAATGCAGCGGTCAAGCCAGCGGACCGAACGTTTCATGGCCTCCTCAACACGTGGCCCCGTCACAGTGCTGCTCACCACATCATCCAGCTGCATCATGATGTCCGAGCCTGTGAACACAGTGCGTGCCTCAGAAGTGACTGCTGAATGACCTCATGAAAGCAACCACGAAAACAGTCATGCAGATACGTGGATGTGCCAGGTAATAAGCCTGTAAGTGACATTCTGAATGTGACACTGTGAATATCCTCACCGAGGCTGTTCTGGATGGCGATGGACTGTTCTGGGCTCAGCAAAATCTCCTTGTCATCATAAGGGGAGCGGAACTTCACTCCTTCCTCCGTCACCTCAGACAGCTCCACAAGAGACACCATCTGGAAGCCCCCGCTGTCCTGCTCACAGATGAAAGGTGGGTTTAGTGGAAGCAGATGGGATCAGGTAACTTCACATCACAAGGCTACTAATGAGACGTTAATCATTTCTCATGTGACAATATCACAAGAGTTGTTTCAGTATCTTCCGTCACTGTTACTGTATGTGTGCTGTGTTTTTACTTGCCTACCTATCCATTCACCTATCCATGAACTTACCCACCATCTATCCATCCATCCAACTACCTACCTGCCTGCTTGCCCATCCACCACCTACCTCTCTATCCATCTAACTACTTACCTACCTACTTATCAAGGCAATCAACCCCATATGGGAGTAAATCACACCCCTGCACTGACCAGGGCTCCTTCTGTAAGTCTGATGCTTCCAGGTCTCCATCTCTAATATCTTACCGTCAGCAGATTGCGCTTCCAGTTCATGAAACCATGCAACCCACTGGCCTTCTCGATTAGTGCTGGACCCTGCCGAGAAGACCATCACTGGGGTCAGTCATAAAATCAGCACTAATGATATTACTAGCTAACAGTATCATTAACTCTTTGCTTTACTCATTGTCTTTGTGACTAGGCATTATGTTGCTAACAATTTTGCGTTTTTTGAGTACAGGTTTGCATTCCAAAACCTGACCAGCGCAGAAAGTCTCATAACTTCAATCACTTTTTCGCATAAGACAACACTGACACATATGAATAGTTCTCTGTACAGGGGAAGGCGTAGTGCAGTAAAAAAAGGGCCACTGCAGAACTTACCGGCCTCATACCGAGGTGGTACGTGTTGCCCAAGCAGATCTGACAGCCCAGAGCCTCCAGCTGGTCCGCCGTGATCCCCTTCATGGTGCCTTGCGTGCCCACGGGCATGAACACCGGCGTGCGCACCGGACCATGCGGGAGGGTCAGGTCACACGCTCGGGCTTTAGTCACCGGACATTCGGCCAGGATACGCAGAACCAGAGGGGCACCGGCGGATGCGCCTTTTTTCACTGAATTCATTTCAGCGTCTCCACTTGTGGAAACAGCCATACCGGAAGGCGGAAAAACACGTGGAACAACTGTAACCAGGACGAAAATATGGCTATGCGCATGCGCGTCATTACCGGCTGCAATGGTGTTTGTGCACATGCGCATTGCTACTACTTCAACGAGGACAGAAAATGCGTTCTCTACATGCGCAATCAGCAAAAGATGCTGTGCGCATGCGCACGATTTCAGTTGTTCCAGGACCTTTTTATGTTTATTTTAAAATTTGTATGTAGTATTTTAAACGCTTTTATTTTGCAGCAGTTTTTGTTGACACATATTTACGTATTTGACCGTGTCATACCCTATCACTTCCTCTATATTCGTGTACGTCTTTTTCTTATTAACCAAATAAAGAACCGGAAGATCACGACCTCTATAAAAAATGAAACAATTATTAACATGTGTCCTGAATTCAAGTTGCATTCTCACAGAGAGTTAAATATATGGATTTAAGCATTTTGGTGTCCCTGAAGCTTGTATGAAGCGCCTAGTAACTGTTCTAAGCTGAAACGGAAGAAAATAGTTAATCGGTTTGTCATTTCAAATAAATATACAACAAATGAAATTTAATTTGAATTGAAATTAATTACAGCTAGTTTGTGATGTGGCGCCCTCCAGTGGGAACCGGGGTTGTCAGCATTTAATCGGACCCTAACGGCTTGGACCTTCGACATCAGCTGGAAAACATACAGAAACCAAACTCCTCAAATGGAGTTTCAATAAGCAGCAGAAAGAAAGCAGACGAGAAGAAGAGTGAAGCTACAAAATATCAGCCGTCCAACGGGCACGTATTTACAATAATATGGCTTTAAATACAGGTTCTACGCGGCCCCACTAGAGAATTTCCCTGAGGTTTGATTTACAGTTTGTCACGTGAAACCTAACAAGGGCTGCTTGTAATTATATCTAGGTGCTTATGTATTCCCTCTTAGTCCAACTGCATCTTGCATTTGCAAGTGGAACAATTTCTAAGTATGCACCTTTAAAGTAATGCTTTAAATTTCATTTAGTTTTATACACTTGTTTTGAGTGTACGTTATGAATTATCTGTATCTAGCACAAGATAACTGCCAAATGTTATCTTTATACCTGACAGTAAACACTATAAATGGAATAATTTTAAATGACGTAAATCGGCACAAAGTCCAGTGACAAAACAGCGATGTAACCCACGGACCTTCAATGGAAGGGGGCGTTAACGGCAGAGCCTTAGACCTTGATTGATACCCCAGCTGTCCATTAAGAATAATTCTTGAAGTTCCACTGATCGCAATCAGGCCTACGCCCTATTTGCGAAGGAGGAGCCTGAGCGAGTCAAAACTAGCCAATAAAATGCCAGATTATGTAGACAGGCAGCAAAATTGGCCAATGAATTCTCTGATACCGGTTGACAGAGGGTCTTGCCCCACTCACTAGCGGAGGTCGGCGTCGTCTGACCGGATGGTTGAAGTTTTGTTTAGTGAGTTTTTTTTCCCCCCATTATCCGTGTGTGTGAGAGCTGTATTTTTGTTTTGTTCTACTGGTAAAGAGCAGTCGCCGTGTAATTTTGTCTGCCACAAAAACCATTCCCGTTCGTACCATTCATATTGTTTCTAACAAAGTGGAGTAGTTTGAAGAGTGAACCGTTGAAGTACCCAAGCGCGACTAGGTCGCTAGCCGGTTTGCTATAGGGTGGACCGGGCGAGTCCCGCAAAGCCGAGTCATGGGGAACCGGGGGATGGAGGATCTGATTCCCCTCGTTAACAGACTCCAAGATGCGTTCAGTTCCATCGGACAAAGTTGCAATCTGGACCTACCGCAGATCGCTGTGGTAGGCGGACAGAGCGCCGGAAAGAGCTCCGTCCTCGAGAACTTCGTCGGCAGGTACCTCTTTCATCTCACACGTCTTTTTATTAATTTATTAACTAAACATTGAAGAAACGAGGTTGTTTTGTCGCCAGGTTTAATTTGTGTCGTTCTGTGCAGACTTTGCGTGTTCGGTACTCTTTTGTCACTGTGTTCGCCGCCTGTTTCCTCCTTTTCGGTTGGTCTTTTTTCCGTCATTCTGTCGCCATTCACAGACGTCAGTTACGCACTTGGCGCAGGTGCTCAGCCCAAATGCGGACCAGCGTGCGCAAAGAACGTGAGCACTGTACTCGTACGACGGCATTCAGTGTCCAGGACCATAAGGTTTGACTTTAAATACGACTTTTATCAGGAAGACCGGCAGCCTCTGTTTAGTTCCTTTAGAGCCATACAGGAAGATGGTTAAACACTTAATTGGCCTCAAGTGCACAGCCTCGTTATTCTGACTCCTGATTGGGTCAGTTAGTGATTACCAAAGGACCCACAGTCCATTGCGCTCAGCAGCCCCTGCCCACCCACTTAGATTAATCATTACCTTAATAAAGATGAAGGCTTTCCACCATTGAGCTTTTGCCCATGTACAGTGTTGTTGTTGTTGTTGTTGTTGTTGTTGTTCTTCTTCTTCTTCTTCTTCTTCTTTTTCTTCTTCTTAATTTATTTATTTAGCTTACACTTTTTCTCAGGTCAAAATATAGTGTTAGTTTACAATGAATTAGCCCCAGCTATTATGCCACTTGCTGCCCTTTTGCTCTTATCACATAAAAATACTAACCTGTTTCACATGGACACCCAAGTATATACTCCAGGGCAAAGCAGTTATATGGAGATACTTGTAACATAACACTGAATTCACATACACATTTTTCTGTTTTGCTAAGAGAGAGAACAGGTTTGTACATAACCTGAGGGGGTGATTTGCCACATACTTGCCTAGTACTTCCTCCACCCCTTTGTTGTTGTATGCCCTCAATCTCGCCTCCTGCTCTGTCCAGCTAAAAGAAAGAGCTTGTTTCATTATTTACCAGTCAGGTTTTGAGTTCGTTGACATATCATCTGCTTTTGATCTTAATACTGATTTGGAGACAAAAAAGAGTCTGGGTTGGGTGGGTTGATTTGCCGGTTCTTCCACTTATGTAAATAACCCAGACCACACACTTAGGATGTGCTGCAGTGTTGGAACTACACTGAATCGCATGCTATGGTGTTAGCCAGGTGTGCACTGGGTGTCTCCAGTCATTAAAACTTGAGTAGCTGTCACTCTTCAGAGAAGGGAAGTATCTTTTTAAACTGAAACATGTTAATCAGATTATGACTTATTTTTTTCCCATTATGGAAAATTTTTCTCTTGGAAGGTTGGCCTGTTCCAGGGATATGGTTTGATGCTTCTTTAGTTAGATCAATGGCTGTGCTGGTACATTTATCCTTTTACAGGACACATTTCCACCTAGCACTCTGAAGCTGTAGCTTATAAATATTAGTTTAGAGCATTCTTGACTTCAAATGTGTACACAAAATTTTGTTTTAATTGTTTTCAAAGAATTAACTGGCGCATCTGAATGAAGCAAGGTTTTGTGGTATGGCTGTAAGGTCTTCCTCTACAACACTCTACAGGCTAAATTGACATTGAGAAAGCAGCACCCTGGAGAGCAGAACTAAACTTTGTATGGCTTTAGTAGTCAAACCATGTTTCTAAATGCTACGTTTTAGGCAAATATTTGTGGATGTTGGCATTGGTGACACAACTCCAGGCTCTGCGAAGGAATTGGGATCAAAAATTCGAGTCTTTCAGGAATTTCAAGCTGCGGGTGAACAAAGTGACAACCTGAAATTCAGGCTCTCCTTGTTCTTCTCGGCTTCTTCCCCCCAGCCTTGTGAATATGGAGGAGGCCAGAGTCATGAGATCGTGGGTTATTACTACTTGTTCTGGGTTTGATTACATTTCCTTAGAGCACTGAAACAATGTGATGTCCCTGAAGCGGGGCTGAAGCAGTTTATAAACCATTGTGATTTGTTTGTGGTACCAGCTTTCTAATATAATCAACAGTATCTGTGGCGACTGGTTGGCGTTTGAGGCAGTCTTCTGTGTGCACGCTTACATGTTGGCATGACCTGTATTCAGGTTTTTTTGTATGTTTGTTTGTGTATGTGTGCAAGTGCTGCTGTTGGTATCAGACGTCGTCTCCTGAAGGGCGGATCGGCCGATTTAAGGCGGTGCTGTAATCTAACCACTGTCACCAGTGGTATCCCCCAAGGGTGGACCTCAGCCCTGATAGCGATTAAAGATGAGTGTCAGGACAGAGTCACTTGAGGAGTTTTAACTTCAGACCGTTTGTAGAATACACACTTTCTGCTGCTGGGTTTGTATGGAAGCAGTGCTGTCCTGTTGTCAAGGGTAAAACATCACAGCTCGTAACAACACCTTAACTTCAAGTCCCAGTCACATTGACCCCGCCTCTGCTATTCTTTATACATGCATTCACCTGCTGCTTTCTGGTAAGCAGGATTTGATTAACAAACATACACTAACAGACAACATGCAGAGCCTGAGCTTGACCACAATCATAGAAATAAACTGCGTCCAAGACCAAAACCCATTTTCATTTCATATTTCAGTAAAGAAGTTTAGTGGTATCCCATATTTAGATGAGTAGCTTATATTTTTCTGGTGAAAGCAGAAAAGCTGGGATGTAGTAGATGTCTTTTCCCATGCGTGTGGTGTTGGCCTAGAGAGGCACAGTGTGTCTGGAAGAGATGTATAATAGATGTTGGCCTCGTCTATCATTTACAGCACATCAATAATTGAGGTGATTTCAGCCATCTCATTTTACCGAAACTCAGGAGCAATCCATAAGCACTTTTGGTTAAGTAAAACATGCAAAATCAGTTTAGTACAGTGTAATAACTACTGACACCCTTTTTCTCTGTAAAAGATGGATCTTAGCAGGTTTACACTTAAAAATATCTGGCTTGGTAGCAGTGCTTTGTCCCTCTCGTAAATGTAGTTGGCTGTGCAAACATTTTATAGTATGGTGTGTTCGGCAGACTTGGTCCCTTTTTTTTATGGCTGGAATTCTATTGCAGGACAACATCTTTTTGTTTTATATGTTGCCAACATTCCTGCTTGATTTGTTATAGCTTTTTTTTTGTATCCATGTTCTGAGACATGTCACATGTGTCCCCACCCTTTCTACTTCTTTTTGGTTATGTGGTTGTGGTTTTCTTTGAGATTCATCTCCCAGATTTTTTCTCTGTGTACTTCAGGTCTTTTTGACATTTGTCTTCCTGTGTTGCTGCAGTTCCCAGCAGAAGACTGCTGTCTAAAGTCATTTTGACCTCCAAAGTATATGTACTTCTTCTTTGTATCAGTTATGGTCAACTCAGCATTTGTTCTAAGATTGGAACAGAGTCATAGCTAATGTGGATGTTAAACTGTACTTGTACTGTCTTTTAACTATTTCCAAAATATCAGCTGAAAATGCTGTTTGCTCAGAGTTCAGAATTGCTGGCTTGAGAATTATTGGTCTTTTCTGTAAGTGTTTATAATTGCAAGTATTGCTCAAATTCCTATTTTAC
The DNA here is from genome assembly GCA_900497675.1 of Arapaima gigas. Taxonomy (NCBI): domain Eukaryota; kingdom Metazoa; phylum Chordata; class Actinopteri; order Osteoglossiformes; family Osteoglossidae; genus Arapaima; species Arapaima gigas. The sequence goes on from UFQX01001672.1 coordinate 7,359, forward strand.
ATGTTAATTTAGTCATGGCTGGTTCATTAAAGAACTGAAGTCAGAAGTAATGCCTGTTTTATTTGTTACTGTTTCACTACTGTGAAAACACTTTCACTAGTGTAAATGATGGCTCATCTGCAGTGAAACCCTTTGTTTCTTGTTGCCAAAATCCCCACCTTATTTAAGACGAATTATTTCCTTTACACATTATACCTTTGTGCTATCAGTGCCTTCTTCAGTTTCTATAAAGCAAGGTAATTTATCTAAGCATGGCGGCATATTAGCATGCAAGTCCCAAGGTGACATTCTGTGGTGTTCTGTGGGCCTCTTGGTGCCTATATTAGGTAAGCCTGTCAAGCATGATATTTGCCTTTTCACCTGGACGTCTTGATAATTCCACAGTGACAACACACCTGAGTGACTCACTTGCTCCACACCTCTGCTCTGAATTGTTACCTGAATGCTGCACCATCTGGTAAAGAGCATTGCTGGTGCAACTGCATCTGTTCATTCAGTGCATTTACTGGTTGCAGACGATAGAAATTTAGTTGCATAAAACAATGAAAAACTACCCATCTGTGATCATGTTCTTTGGACTCAAGCAACCCTAATGGTAAAATGTATTGTTTACACATAAATGAAATGGACTGTCATGTTTGCTTTAGGCGGATGTGCTGGTTTGTGTCTTATGAGCATGATGGCTCAAGTTGCCTAGCAGTAAATGGGCATCCAGACATATGATTCATTTGGGTTACAGAGAATTTCCTCATGCACTGTGTGGCTTTGGTTCCTCTTTGCCACTGGGAAATCTCAGTACAATTACCTAGTGGAGTCTGCCTCTCGGTCTTCTCCAGGGACTTCCTTCCTCGAGGGTCAGGCATTGTCACCCGAAGACCCCTGGTCCTCCAGCTGATCAACAATAAAGCAGGTGTGTTCTACTGGTGTGATTCTCTGTGTTTTTAGTTATGCAGGTTTTTCTGCAGCATACAGCTGCACAGACAGATTGGCCTCTTTAGGAGAATCTTTCTTACACCTTTCTTTTCTTGCCCCACCCTTCTTGTCTGTATCCCCCTGTAGAATATGCCGAGTTTCTGCATTGCAAAGGGCGCAAGTTTGTGGACTTTGATGAAGTGCGGCAGGAGATCGAGGCAGAGACAGACAGGGTTACAGGATCTAATAAGGGCATCTCTTCCATCCCCATCAACCTGAGGGTTTACTCCCCAAACGGTAATGCACGTCTCCTCTTTGTCCATCAATTTAAGGTTTTTTTTCCCACACATTGTACAACACATACATTGCTACCCACCTGCTTGGTAGGAATTACTGAAAAATATACTTTGTTCTTTTCTGTGCCTTATTTTCCAAGGCTGTTGGTCTTTACCATTCTAATTACATCCCACTTTCATCACTAGTGTTGAACTTGACACTCATTGACCTGCCGGGCATGACCAAAGTGGCTGTGGGAGACCAGCCTCATGACATTGAGTACCAGATCAGGGAAATGCTGCTGCAGTTCATCACGAAGGATAACTGTTTGATCCTGGCTGTGACACCTGCCAACACTGACCTGGCCAACTCTGATGCCCTCAAGATTGCAAAAGAGGTAGACCCACAGGGTAAGTCCTGCCCATAGTGAAAATTATTATTTTAAGGATAGGCATGTTATGCCCCTTACATTTTTAGGTTTTAGTTCACTCTACAAAAAAGTAATGATTTAGAGCAGAACATCTAGCCGTTTAAGTGCAGAGCTCCTGTTGAAATCCTGTGCAGGGATGCGTACCATTGGTGTGATTACAAAGTTGGATCTTATGGATGAGGGAACTGATGCCAGGGACATCCTGGAGAACAAGTTACTGCCACTTCGCAGGGGTAAGGGAGAACTACACCTGCTTTTATGCACAAATACAAATGCAAGTCACCAATCAGCCTGTAGTATATATAGGTTCACTCAAGTTCCATTTTGATTGGTTTGTCCCACAGGCTATATTGGGGTGGTGAACCGCAGTCAGAAGGACATTGATGGCAGAAAAGATATCCGTGTAGCCTTGGCAGCAGAGAGAAAGTTTTTCTTATCACATCCATCATACAGACACATGGCTGAACGTATGGGTACCCCGCACCTCCAAAAGACACTGAATCAGGTGAGGTCTGGGTATGGCGCTGTCGTGTCAGTGCACTTAATGGTCTCTGCTGCTGTTTCAGTTTCGAACATGAACCTGTATTTTAGGTTGTGTAAATGTAAGCATCTCTTTATCAAGATGTGAAATCTATAACTGAACAGAGGAAGTCTGGGGAAATGAGCATTTCCATGGAAACAGATAGAATGTGATGCATGCCTTGTTCTTCTTTTCACTGCCCTCTTTATGTCTGTAGCAACTTACCAACCACATCAGGGACACACTCCCAGGTCTACGCAGCAAGTTGCAGAGCCAGCTGCTCTCTCTGGAAAAGGAGGTGGAGGAGTACAAGAACTTCCGGCCTGATGACCCAACCCGCAAAACCAAGGCTCTGCTGCAGTAAGTAGTGCAGGCTTGGCTGCAGAGAGTCAGCTTTCTGGTTTGAGCTGTTTTGTTGAACATAGGTTAAAGGCGACTGCATAATCTCTTCTTCCCAGGATGGTGCAGCAGTTTGGCGTGGACTTTGAGAAGTGCATTGAGGGTTCTGGCAACCAGGTGGACACGGTGGAGCTTTCAGGTGGAGCCAGGATTAATCGCATCTTCCATGAGCGTTTCCCATTTGAGCTTGTCAAGGTACTCTTCACATCGGCAGCACATAGACTTAATAGAACTCCACTCCTAACACACAGGCCTAGAGCATTGAAATTGCATCAAGTTCTGAAAGTGTCCCATTTTGTCTGTTTTTAATGCATCCTACCAGACTTGAATTGCTGTCTTCTCATCTTGTTCAGATTGTATTTGATGAGAAGGAACTGAGACGAGAGATCAGCCATGCCATCAAGAATGTCCACGGTGTGAGGCAAGTTACGGACAGATGTCTGACAAATGCGTTACTGAAAGCTCAGCAAAGGCCTCAGTGGCTGCCTTTTCATATCTCTTCCCCCTATTTGTTTTCGCTAGCCCTCCAGTCTCTCTTCACACCTCTTCCTGAGTGTTACGCTAATCTACTGTTCTATCATGTAGAAAACATTACATATGTTGAGATTTTTTTTGTTACCCTAAATGTTTCGCAGTCAACAATCACTCTGAGAATGTTTGTTTATTGTGAAATATTAACGTTGCATTCTCTCATTTCTCCAACCTGATACTTGCACTTCCCCTTACCCTCTCCTTAACTTTGCTCTTTGTGTATCTGTATACACACGTGCACATGTGTGTTCATGCATGTAGAACGGGGCTGTTCACTCCTGACATGGCGTTCGAGGTCATCGTGAAAAAGCAGGTCATTAAGCTGAAGGAGCCCTGCCTCAAATGCATTGATCTGGTCATTCAGGAGCTCATCAACACGGTCAGGCAGTGCACCAACAAGGTACATCTGGAATGGAGTGCTCTTGTGAGGGTGGGGACAGCTAGGGGCGGCACTGTCCCAAACCACAAGAGGAATAGGTCAAAATACATGGCATCATGGGTTGAATTACATTAACTGGATTAACTATGGTCACCATAGTAATATGTAGTCTTACAGCTGGTGTCACCCAGTACAGAGATGGGCACAGTGCACCCCCTGTCTGTTCTCTCCCAATCCACCTCCTGCAGCCTTCTGTGTACTAGTGTCATGTTTTGGGGTGGTGTGCTGTGCTGTGATTGTGAACAAGGAACTTTCCAGAACTTCTAAACTCTGTTGGTTTCTCACAGAGGAGCTACAGGTTCCCTGGTTCCATGGTTCCAGAGGGTGGGAACCTGCAGCTTGTCTGGTTTTTCTTTCCTCACGTGATACTGGAAAAGCTGGCTGCCTTATCTGAATGTCCTGTCTTGAATTTCTCTTGCTCTTCTCCTTGTCCTGTCTCTCTCAAATTGTCCACCCCGTCCACTTTTCAACCCCTGTCTTTCTTACAACCCGCATCGCTCCAGAACGGGCCTGTTCACCCCTGACCTGGCCTTCGAGGCCATGGTGAAAAAGCAGATACTCAACCTGAAAGATCCCAGTTTGAAATGTGTGGACCTAGTCGCGTCTGAGCTCCACGCGCTCGTGGGGAAGTGCGTTGCCAAGGTAAAGGGAAACATGGAGGTGCTGAAAACAGAGGAGGAAGAAGGAATACCTCCCCAATCCACAGCGTGTTGCGTGAACGTTGTCATTGCAGCTCCACCCTCACCTCCCAGTTGTGCAATCTCTGTTTCATGGGCCATTTGTGTCTCTGGGTGCTGTAGTTTTCCATCTCCCTGTGGACCATGAACATGCCACTACTCATTTCAGAACAACCACCTCGTTTATATAAGTAAGGCTTTGGGTTACAACACAATATACTTCCTTAAGTGTGGTTTATAAGTAATCTATGTAATTCTAATGAGGGAACTCCTATTTGAAAAGGAAGAAAATGGTAGACATATAGTGTGGAACTGAACAAGGTGTTTGCAGAGGTGGTAAATTCTGTGTGTGTTCTGACATTTCCTTGTCTTGCATCAGAATGTAGGTCTATCCAGGTCATTCCACAAATTTGTCCCTCCCCTCTTGCTATGAATATTTGCAAGTTCATTTGTGATTTCTGAGTTTTTGTGACCAAGAAAATGCTGTAAAGATACCCAGAGAAGCTAAAGTGATGCCTTAGAGTCCTGTGGGAGTTGAGGTGATGTCCACAGTATTGGTTTAGGCAAGGAAAAGGTTATTTTTGGCTTTGATTCTGATTATCACTAGAGGAATAGGTAATTTTTCTCTGTTTATATTTTTCAACTTAAGGGTTTGCTGTGCATCTGCTGTCCTTACCTCCTTCAATACTCTATACATGCTATAATTCCGATTTCTCCAACTATCAGCTTTGCAAACAATTTCACCTCTCGCTGTCATCTTGGAATGATGACTATTTATACCCATGTCATCTATTTGAAATTTGCTTATTTACTTCAGCAAAATTGATCATTGTTTGTTCCTGGGGTACTGCTGTGTTATGGCCTCTTCAAACCTTATCCAAGATAAGTGTTTCCTCCTTCTCACTGTCTTGCACCTGACCTCCTGCTTCTCACCTCTCCTCTCTGTGTTTGACTGTGATAGCAAAAACGTGTGGGTTCCCAGATGTATGTTGTGTCTCTTGGTGTCAGTCTACCTGTTTGTGTCTTTGTAAAGATTCCGAGAAACAGCACATACAGTTTTGTTGGTGTGTTCCCACAGTTAGACTCTTACCCTCGACTGAGAGAGGAGACTGAGAGGATTGTCAGCACCTATGTCCGAGAGCGAGAGGGCAAGACCAAGGACCAGGTGAGAGTGGAGCCTCAGCCTGCACAGCAAAACTATACCTATTAATGTATTTACTTTTGTATTTCTGTGTACAGTCAACTTCAGAATTACTTGCACCCTTCAAGTAAAGGTGCAAAAATGATTCTAAAAAATAAACAATACACACAATGACTCAAATTTATTCACTCAAATGTTTGGAGAAACTATGTACTGTTGTACATTGTTGAGTTGTAACAAAAATGATTGGTATAAGAACTTTAGGTAATACTGTTTTCTCTTGAAAGCATATAGGCCAAAATTATTGGTGAACCCTAAAGATATTTTATACAAAAGGAAGCACTTTGGCATCCTCAACAAAATTCCTGTTTTTAATTGCTCTGAGTCTCTAGGAAGTCTATTGCTGACCTCTGACCATTTTTTGTTTCTTTGCGGTATAAATATGAGGTTGTACATATGTAAAATTTATCATGGGGGACCAAAAAGCCTTTAACACAAAAGAGATAGATGGTTTTTGACCTACACAAATCAGATAATGGCTTAAAAAAAAAAAAAACCTAAAAATACCATTAAGACCAATCAGGGCCATAAACAACAAGCTTAAAAAGTCTGGAACACTTGAAAATGTAGCAGGAAGAGGTGAGTTGAAGCAACGAAGAATCCAAAGAACACAGCAACATTACTTCATGGTTTAGCTGACTTTTTTGTGTTAAGAAATAGCAGTTAGATACTACCTCCATGATATCAATCTGTTTGGGAGGATTGCATGAAAGAAGCTGTTGTTGAGAGCAACCCACAAATTGCAGCACTTGGATACTGACCACAACACACATTCTGAGGTGTGGTTCCAGTGACGCTTGGCAAAGGTCAACTTTTTGGGTATGCAAACCTTGGGAAAAAGATGTATTTTTGTTTTAGATTGGTGATGTGTTCTGTATTGGAGACAATAAATATTATGGTTTGTGTAAATGAAATGTTTAGATGTAATTGGGCTTATTTCTGTTTTTCATGGTTTTTAGTTGATTCAGTGTGTGAGTATTATAATGAGATCAAGTTTTGACGTTTTATGTGATTTTTTAAAATTTTTTAATTTTTTTTTAAAATCTGGGATTGTATTATACATGTTTGAATGTGAACACAGTCAATTCTGGAAATGAGATGTATCTTTTTATGGGATAAGTTTGTGAGATTACTTTAAGATCAGTGAACATTGTAGCAGATTAGAATGTCTTGTCTCAACACGACATTTGTGTGTTGAGATTAATGTGTGTTGTGCTGTTGTGAATGTATCTATTAGTTGACCATTTGGAGATTGAAAAAAGGAGATTGCATACAAGAAAAATCACCTGATACCCATTGTAAAATATGGTGGTGTGTCATTGATGCTTTGGGGTTTTTTTTTTTTTTTTTTTTTTGCTGCTAGTGGTCCAGGGGCTCTTGTGAACATCAGCCAGGATATTTTCAAAACCTGGTTGCCTCTGGCAAGGAGGTTGATATTTGGCCATCGATGGACCTTTCAACATGACAATACCTCCAAACATGCATTTGAATTGAACACAGAAATGGTTGTGGGAACTCAAAATCAGCATTTTTCAATCCCCATCTCGGTCTCCAGACTTGAACCCTATCAAAAACCCATGGTCTGAATTTGGAGAATGCACTCCACAAGCACAGACCTCTAAGAATATAAAAGAATTTTAAATGATCTGCCTGAAGTAGTCCAACATTCCTCAACAATAGTTCTTCAACTTTGTCAGACATTACAGGAAGAGCGTCATTTCTGTTGTTCTGTCCAGAGGAGGCCTCCTTTTTATGTTTGAAAAAATATTGGGTTAATATTACTCCGGTCTCCTACATTTAAGCCAAATATCACCCTTTGCATATGTTGTTCATTCTATATATTAATTTTTACTCACTTGAAGTTGATTATAAATAGTGGTGAGCTGTTTCACACTAATATACAAACATACCTTTTTCTTCAACAGATCCTGCTTCTGATTGACATTGAGCTGTCCTACATCAACACAAACCACGAAGACTTCATTGGCTTTGCCAAGTATGTGAACTTTTATCCCTTTTCCATATTTTCCCAGCAAATAGATAGGAGTACACTAGGGTGTCCCAGTAATTACCCTGCTCCTGGATCCTCAGACTAAACCTGCACCTACATACTGGGTTTGAAACCTGGGGTACCAAGAAGGGTGTGGAATGTCGTGTCACTGCTGAGCCCATCACGTCCCACCTACCCAGAGATGATACAGGAACCACCAAGCACTGCCTCAGCTAACGCTTTCACACCATCATTGTCCCACCTGCTATTTACTGGGTCACAAAAATGATGTACCTTGTCCACATCTTGCCTAGGCCTTTGCTTAGTAGGGTCCAAACTGCCATGCTGCGTCCCAGTAGTTAGCAGGCTTGTTTAGGCCAAGGTTTCAGCATTATCAATGCTTCAAAACAGAGGTCAGCTACAAAATGTGGATGGATACAGTAATTGAATACTGCCCAGGACAGACAGAATGGGTTTTTCCTTTGGTTCAATGAGGCATTGGTTTTGATCTGTCAAAGGTTGCCACCATTCCCAGCAGTAGCTTGGCAGAGCTATGTGGGCAGAACTTTTAGCGCCGTATTGTATTAAACCACCTCAGATGTAATTTGGGTTCCACTGGAGACCGGAGCTGTATAGTTTCAGTGCATGCAGCCAAAATGGCGAGATGCTTGATTGTTTCATTTACTGCAGTACTTGTCTGGTCCCATAGGAATTCAGGGAATTTATTCTGAGCTTGTCTGTAAATCCTTTTAGAGCTCTGAACTGTAGCTGTAAGCATGAGTGTTGTGCTTTGCACATCTGGAATAACAAAGCCTGGAATGCACCCATGGCTCCTAACCAGAGCATGTTGTCCCCCCCATGGGTTGTATTATTGGCATCAGAAGTGTTCGATTTGGAAACCCAGTTTTCCAGAGGCAACTGATCCAGTTTGCTCCTGACAGAATTTTTCTCCTCCCACTTAACATGATGCTAAGTTGTTGGCACAGAACACCTTAATGTGTTTGTAAATGTATAGTATCTGTAATGGACCTCAATTTTTGTACGTAAGTTACTACTAAACAATTAATGATTTATATTGTAAACCACTAGTTATGGTTTGTTTTGATTAAACAGCGGGCTATTTTCCTGCAGTGTTGCTCAGTGTGCATATTTATTAAGTTTTTTAGTTGGAGTCTGCTTCCAGCTTTATTGTAGATGTGCTTTGGGTTGTTCTTACACAGCACTTTGTTCAGGTAAATCAGGATTAAAGTGTAACATTAATAAATATTATATGGTATGTTTTTACCGCACGTGGCAGCTCTTACATTCCTCCCTGTTTATTCAGGCTGGGAACCTGTATGTGCCCGTTGATGAGTGATGGCAAAAATGCTGGAAATCGCAGTTACTGACGGCATGGTATCATGTAGGGGTGTGAGACGGGCCACACAGCAGTACTGCATGTGCTCTTTGCTATTTCCGAACAGCTCGTTTACCAAAGCATGCAATTGGAGGCTCCAACGTCCTGGCTTTTGGTGCCTCAGCGCATTTTCATTATGCCCGTGTTTGGCTGTCCCACAGTTTCCCTTTTGCATGAAGGAACAGCCATTTTTGCTAACCGTTTTTATGGCGTCACTTTCAGTCTTGACTTCAGGAGGATTGATGACAGTCCGCCATCAGGGTACAACAACAACAGGTGGGCTGGGAGAGACTTGCCCCTTTGTGTACAGCCTCCACGTATGGGGGGGAGTTACTGCAGTGACCCAGGCATCGTCATTGTCCCCTAGTAATACTTAGAGTTACAGATATCATTTAGGGTGTATCTGTGGCCTGTACAGTGCTGTCACTTATGTACAGTGGTGCTTGAAAGTTTGTGAACCCTTCAGAACTTTCTATATTTCTGCATAAATT
>UFQX01001673.1:0-16542 GCA_900497675.1 Arapaima gigas
AAGCCGATTAATGTTCACAATGTGGAACGACGGAATTTTCTGGGGTTCCGGCGTAGATCCCCTGGGTGGAAGTTTCGAGATTGTAATGTTTCTTGGTGTTAGGTTGGATAATGCGACCCCCATCTTGTTAACTTGTTAATTGAATATTTATTTGTTGGCTTTTAATTGATTTTTCGGATTATCTTTAAATCAATTTAATTTGAAATGTCGAACGTCGGGCTGTGCTGATTTGCGCGTCCGGTCCGCTGCGATAGCCCGAGTGACGGGCGTTTCGGGCCGGTCGGTGCGTCGAATTTGTAAAAAAGTGCTACAACGCGGTGGATCGGATCGTCAGCATTCACCTTTCGAATTTGTCCTATTGACTATTTCCGCGACTGTGACAATCGAATGGGGTTCAGCGACGGGGCAAATCCGTCAGGCAGGCGTGATCTGCGTCGATGGTGCGTCTGGCGGCGACAGGTTGTTAAAGAGGCTGTCCGGTGCCGTCGGCCATGTCCCCGAATCGTCAAATCCTGGGTGTGACAATTTGTCCGCGTGCGCCCAAGCGCCGAAGAAAAAAGGGCGGGAGTGAGTGTGTCCGGCGCGCCACATCCGGCAGGGCTCTGCAGTCGGCAAGGTTCCACACCGGATGCGATGGGGCGGCCTCGAGCGGACGGCGGACGGGGTAGCCCAGTAACGCGGCTCGCCATGGAAGTGCAACGACCGCGCAGCGAAGTTCGAACGCGACCCGGGCGCGGGCCACCGAACGGGACGGATGCGTCGATCGTCGCGTATCGCTTGCTGCACGGCCGGATGCTGGCGATGCCGTTGCCGACGCCCGGATCCCGGTTGAATTCGGCGGCCCGAGGTTTTGAGCGTCGACGAAGGCGTTGCCCGGTTGCCCGACCGGACAACCGGGCCAACCGGACTTCCGCCCGGCGCGGTGGCCTTTACTTCTTGAGAAACCGCAGCGCAAGCCGCGCCATGCGCGGCACAAACATCGGGCGCAGCAGGCGCTTGTCGTAGCCGGCCATCCGCCGGTCGTTCTCGGCGAGACACAGTTCGATCAGCTCGCGCGGGTTGAGCGCATCGCCGATATCGGCGGTGCCGGTCGCCGGGAAGTTCGCGTCACGCGCGACGCCGTCGGAATCGATGCCGCGCGCGATGCCGATGCGCTCCCGGATCAAATGCACCCACACGGCCGCGACCCGCGCGAAGAACCACGGCCGGCGCCACCACGGGAGCGAACGCCAGTACCACGCGTACCAGTTCACGAAGAACAGGATATGGCGGCCTTCTTCCTGGATCACGGGCTCGAAGGTGTCGACGAGTTCGGGCGGGAAATAGCCGGAGCGCTGCGCGGAACGGAACAGGCCGAACGCGAAGAAGCTGTCGATGCATTCGCTGAAGCCCGTGACGATCCACCACCACTCGGGATCTTTCGGCGCCGGGTAGGCCGGCTCGGGGGCGAGCCGGATGCCGTATGCCTCGACGAGCTTCGACAGCACGACCTTGTGGCGCCCTTCCTCGCCGCCGTCCATCTCGAGTGCGCGGCGCAGCAGCGGATCGCCGATCGTCGCCGCATAGGTGGCCACGCGGATCGATGCGCGGCCTTCGGTCTGCACCGCGATGTCCCAGATCGGCAGCGACGTGAGCCGTTTGAGCTCGGCGGGCGTGAGCGCCGGCCAGTCGATTACTGCCGGCTTGTACGGATTGTGTGTGTCGAGCAGCATGCGGCAGAACATCTGCATGTGCGCATCGGAACCGATCCGGACCGGACCTTGCCTCTCGAAGGTCCAGTTGCGCATTGCATGATCTGCCGCTGCATGCTGTTCCTGCAGCGTGTCACTCATGGCTTTGGTCATACGTTTACGGGTCGAAAGATTTTTGCATAGCTTCCGTAAACGCGTATTTTCGAGCGGCCATGGGCACGCCGGTGTCGTTTGTCGCTAAGGCAGAGCGGATCGGCATCCAAGGCGAGCGAGACGGCTCCCATGCGGTAGTGGTTGTCGTGCCCTATCTCTCGGTGGACGCAGCCAGCATCACTTCCGTACGCCAACCGCTGTCGAGCGTGAACAAGGGCGGTTGCAGGCATCTGCGCCGCGTCGATACGCGGCCAATCACGGGGATCCCTTCGTTCTCGCCGAAGCCAGGCCGGCGTGAGCCGGCTCAGCGAGCGTCATGGCGCCCTTCGTCCATCTTCGCGACAGCCTCTTTCAGCAGCCCGCGCAACCAGGTGAGCCCGGGGTCCGAGGTTCGGTGCTTGTGCCATTGCATCGCCTGCTCCATCGTCGGGACCGGCACCGGTACCTCGCGCAGCACGATCGGCAGGCTGCGCGCGGCTTCTTCGGCGAGCCGCCGGTGCATGGTGGCGATCCGGTTCGTGCCGGCCAGCAGGTGCGCCGGCGACACGAAGCTGTACGTGCTCGCCTCGACCCGCCTCACAACGCCGAGCCGCTGCATGAACCAGTCTTCGATCGCCGCCTGTGCGTCGCCGACCTGCACGACGACGTGCCCGGCCGCCATGTAGCGCTCGTTCGTCATCTCGCCTTGCGCGAGGGGGCTGTCGCTCCACATCACACAGCAGTAGGTTTCCTCGAGCAATACCTCGGCCGGATGCTCGGTCGAGCAATACTCCTTGGGGATGATCAGCAGATCCGCTTCACCGCGTTCCAGCAAGCGGTGGGGATACGCGATTTGCGGGCGCAGCTCGAAGCGGATGCCGGGTGCTGCCTTGTAAGCGAGCGCGAACAGGTGCGGCATGAGCGTCGTCATCGTGTAGTCCGAAACGAACAGGCGGAACAGCCGGTTCGCGTGCGCCGGCACGAATTCGGGCTGAGCCGCCACCGTCGCGTCGACGCGCACAAGGATGTCGCGCACGGCGTCTTTGAGCGCATCGGCGCGCGGCGTCGGCTCCATCTTGCGACCGACCTGCACGAGCAGTTCGTCGTTGAAGTATTCGCGTAACCGCGAAAGCGCGTTGCTCATCGCCGACTGGCTCAGGTGGATCTTTTCGGCCGCACGGCTGATGTTCTGTTCGCTCAGGAGCGCGTCGAGCGCCACGAGCAAGTTGAGGTCGAGCTTGTTGAACCGCATGCGCGCTGTCTCCGTTCTCCTCTTCGCTACCGCGTGGCCGCGCCGTATGCGATATCAGGGTTTAACCTGAAAGTATTGATGCCGTCGATAGCGGCAATGGATCGAATCCATTTTTAGCATACATCAGCCTGTCCTAACCTAGCCACATCTCGACGCGACGGCAGCCCGCGCATCGTATCGGGAGGCCAGCGTCAGGTCATTTTCGGATCGAGCGTACCGCTGTACCTCGGCCGTCTGCACCGCGCTTTCCACTACTAAAAGAGATGCCAGGCGGCGCAAACGCGCCTCCAGGAAGAGGAGACAGCATGTCCACGAAACTGATCGCAGCCGTTGTCGGTTGCGCCGTGTTGGCGACGGGTTCGATGAAGGATGCACTGGCGTTCGAAGGCGGCGTTTCACCGTATCCGGCCGGCGCGGTGGGGACGAATATCGCCAACCTGCCGCCGATCCCCGGCCTGTTCGCACTCGAACAGTTCAACTACAGCTTTGCGAACGGCCTCTATGGCAACGACGGCAAGAAACTGCCGATTCCGTTCCATACGTCGGTGTTTTCGGAAACCACGCGTCTGCTGGCGGCGTATCCGTTCCATCTGCTCGGCGCAAACGTCTATACGCAGCTGGTCATTCCCGTTGTGTCATTGCACAGCACCGTGTTCGGGCAGTCGAGCACGCAGAACGGCCTCTCCAACATCACGCTGACGCCCGTGTTGCTGCAATGGAATCTCTCGCCGAACCTGGCGATTGCGTCGGGCATCGACGTTGCATTCGAGACGGGTTCCTATAGCCCGGTCAAGTCGAGTGTCGCGGTGGGCTACACCTCGGTGCAGCCGGTGATCTCGATTCGCTACAACGTTCCCAACGGAATCGACGTCGCGCTCGCAAACCGCTTCCTGCTCAATCTGAAGAACGGCACGACGGACTACAGCTCGGGCGACGGTTATGTCGCGGAGTTCAACGCAGGCTGGAACTTCGGCCCGTGGAAACTCGGCGTGGTCGGCGCGTACCTGAACCAGTTCAGCGACGACAAGGCCGGCGGCGTGAGCGTTGGCAATCGCATGCGGACCTTCGGTATCGGTCCGTCGATCGTGTACGACGCGAGAAGCTGGAACGTCAACCTCAATTATCAGCAAGGCATCTATGCCGCAAACACGGCGAAGAGCAGCAGTGTGTGGCTGAACATCGCCATCCCGTTGTGGGCCGGCTTCGGGCACAAGGGCTGAGCATCGTGTCGCGCGCCGGACTGCGCGCGAGAACCGGTCATCGGCGCCGTCATCGAGCAATACGCAATTTCAATCAAGGCAATCAGCATGTTCCGATACTTTCCTACCAACTACGTCTGGAATCTGTCCGTCAATCTCGCCATCGAAATGGGCGCGCGCATCGGTGAAATCGAGGAGATGTGTGGGCCGCTCCAGGAAGCGGCCAGGCAACCGGACGCCGACGGCACGCGTGCGTTTCGCGAAGCGTGGGTCGAGAAGGCCGATCGCCTTTGCGATCTCGCGCAGGACGACGAGGCCCGGGGGCGGCGGTTGTCGGCGGGCGAGAAGTACAAGCGTGCCGCGATCTATCTGATCACGGCCGAGCGCATGCTCGCGCACGATGCCCCGGGGCGTATCGATCTTTACCAACGCTCGCTCGATACGTTCGACAATGGCATCGCACTCTCTGGAGAAAACTGCGAGCGCGTCGCCATTCCGTCCGGCGACACGCATCTGTCCGGACTCCTTGTGAAAGCGAAGAACGCCAACGCGCGCAGCCCGCTGCTCGTGCAGGTCAACGGGCTCGATTCGACCAAGGAAATGAAGTACTTCGTGGGCTTGCCGGCCTGGCTGGCCGCGCGCGGCGTGTCGTCGTTGATTGTCGACCAGCCCGGTACCGGCGAAGCGTTGCGGCTGCACGGCCTGAATGCCGTATACAACTCGGAAGTCTGGGCGAGCAAGATCGTCGACTGGCTCGAAGGCCGGGACGACGTCGATCCGAAGCGGATCGGCATGGAGGGCGTGTCGCTCGGCGGCTACTACTGCCCGCGCGCAGTCGCGTTCGAGCCGCGTTTCGCCTGCGGTGTGGTGTGGGGCGCCAACCACGACTGGCGCGACGTCCAGAAAAAACGCCTGCAGCGCGAAGGCAACTTCCCGGTGCCGCACTACTGGAAGCATGTCTGCTGGGTCTGGGGCGCGAAGGATATCGACGACTTCATGCGCATCGCCGAAGACGTGCATCTCGACGGCGTGCTCGATCGTATCAAAGTGCCGTTCCTCGTCACGCATGGTTCGCAGGATTCGCAGATCCCGGTCGCCTGGGCTCATCGCACGTACGAGCAACTCGTGAACAGCCCCAAGCGCGAGCTCAAGATCTTCACCGAGCGCGAAGGCGGCGTCCAGCATTCGAGCTTCGACAACTCGATCAACGCGGGGCACTTCATCGCTGACTGGATCGCCGAAACGCTCGGCGGACGCACCTCGCTCTGACTCATTCACCCATCTCAAGCACGCACATCTCATGAATATCATCGGACCCGATACGCTGGTCTTCGGCGTGGACGACGTCGCCGCCTGCAGCCAATATCTGCTTGACTACGGGCTGCTGCCGGTGCGCAGCGACAATACCGGCGGCCGTTTCGAGGCACTCGACGGAACGGGCATCGACATCGCTCGCCGCGACGATCCGGCATTGCCGCCTGCGCTCGGCACGGCAAGCATGCTGCGCAAGACGATTTACGGCGTCGCGGATGCCGCGACGATCGACGCGATCGCGGCGGAACTGTGCCGCGACCGCGAAGTGCGCACGCTCGCCGACGGATCGATCGAATCGCTCGACGACATGGGTTTTGCGATCGGCTTCCAGGTCACCAGGCGCCGTCCGCTCGCCTTGGCCGCCGAGCCCGTGAATGCGCCGGGCGCGCCTGCGCAGCGCGCGCCGAACATCGTGGCCGTGAGCGACGACGCGGTGCTGACTCCGCGCACGCTCTCGCACGTCGTCTACTTCGTGCCGGATGCGGCGAAGGCCGAAGCGTTCTATGTGGAGCGCCTCGGCTTTCGCTGCACCGACCGATTCACGGGCGTCGGGCCATTCCTGCAGCCGGCCGGCACGCTCGACCATCACACGCTCTTCATGATTCAGACGCCGCCTTTCATGAAGGGTTGCGAGCATTTCACGTTCCATATGGGCGGACCGACCGAAGTGCTGCAGGCGGGCACGCGGTTCGTCGCGAAGGGCTACCAGTCGTTCTGGGGGCCGGGGCGTCATCGGTTCGGCTCGAACTGGTTCTGGTATTTCAACAGCCCGCTCGGCTGTCACGTCGAGTACGACGCCGACATGGATCTGCACGACGATGCATGGAACGCGCGCGAGGCGCCGATGGGTGCCGACGCGTCGCAACTGTTCCTGTTCCAGCATCGCGACAAGTGGGCGCCGGGCGGTTCTCCGCCGGGGGCGGCCGCGGCGAAGTCGGATTGACGGCGAGCATCGTTCCGTCATGTCCGAGACATATCCCGATCGCATTCGACTCGCCAGCGTCGACGATCTGCCCGATCCCGGCGCGCGCGGCTTCGATCCCGATGGGCAGGGGCACGACACGCTTTTTGTCGTGCGGTACGGCGCGCAGGTTCGTGCATATCGCGATGCGTGTCCGCACTTTTTCGGCGAAACGCAGATGGCCTGGCGCAAGGACGCCTACCTGAACGGTGACGGCACCCGAATCGTCTGCCACGCGCACGGGGCGCAGTTCGACATCGCAAGCGGTGAGTGCGTACTCGGCCCGTGCCTCGGTCAGCGGCTGACACCCGTCGAGATCGACGTGACGCGCGACGGCACCATCGTGCTGATCGCGACATGACACGCCCACACCAGGCATAACAAGGAGACATCCAGATGGCAGCCCCTCTTCAACACGTCCTCGTCATAGGCGGCGGATTTTCCGGTATGGCGACGGCGATCCAGTGCGCGAAGCTCGGCCTCACTGTCGACCTCGTCGAGATCGACCAGGGCTGGCGCTCGTACGGTGCCGGCATCAGCATTGGCGGGCCCACGTTGCGCGCGCTGCGCACGATCGGCGTGCTCGACGACTTCTTCGAACGCGGCCACGGCGGCGACGGCGTGAATCTGTACACGGCCGGCGGCCAGTCGATCGGCGTGCTGCCGACTCCGCGAGTGGCCGGCGAGGACGTTCCTGGCGGCGGCGCGATCATGCGCCCGGTGCTGGCCGATATTCTCGCCAAGGCGACACGCGCCGCAGGCGTGCGCGTGAAGCTCGGCTGCACCTTCTCGCGGATCGAGCCGCGCGGCGAACAAGTGGACGTGGCGTTCACGGACGGCACGCACGGTACCTACGACCTCGTGGTGGGCGCGGACGGCCTCTACTCGAAAGTGCGCGCAGCGGCGTTTCCCGATGCGCCGAAGCCGCGCTATACGGGCCAGGGCGTGTGGCGCGCCGTGGTGCCGCGACCGGCGGAGATCGCTTGCGCGACGATGTGGCTGGGGCACCGGATCAAGGCGGGTGTCAATCCGGTTTCCCGGGAGGAAATGTACGTCTTCGTCACCGAGGACAGGCCGACCAACGACTACATCGATCCCGCCGAATGGCCGCGCATGCTGTCCGAGTTGCTGGCCATGTTCGACGTGCCGCTGATCCGGTCCATCCGCGCGCAGATCGGCACCGAATCGCACGTCAACTACCGTCCGCTGGAAAGCCTGCTGCTGCCGGCGCCCTGGTTCAGCTCACGGGTGGTGCTCGTCGGTGATACGGTGCACGCGACCACGCCGCATATGGCGGCGGGCGCGGGCATAGGCATCGAGGATGCGATCGTGCTTGCCGAAGAGCTGGGGCGCGGTGCGACGGTGGAGGCTGCCTTGCAGGCATTCCAGGCGCGTCGTTGGGAGCGCTGCCGCATGGTGGTGGAAAACTCCGGGCGGCTTGGTGAGATCGAGATTGGCGGCGGCGACAAGGAGGAACACCGGCGCATCATGCACGAGACGCATATGAGTCTCGCGCGGCCTATCTGACGCAAGCGGAGGTACGATGGAGACGAACCTTTCCCCCACGACGCCGGCACCTGCCGACCGGTCGATATCGACCGACACGACGCGGCTTGGCGCGTTCGGCACCGTTGCGTTGATGCTCGCGCATTGCGCCGGCATGGTCGATCTGGTGGCCTTGCCGGTTTGGGTCGGCACGTTGATCGGTGCGTATCGGCTCGATCCCCAGAAGGCGGGCCTGCTCGCCACGCTGTTCCTGGCCGGTGCCGTGCTGAGCAGCGTCTTTTTCTCGCCGCGCTTGAATCGCCTGCCGGCGCGCGCGATGTCGACCGTCGGCTTCGGCATCGCGGCGGGCGCGTTCGTCGGCATCACGTCCGTGCCGGTTGATCGCTACCTGATGTTGGCGACGCTGCATGCCGTCGCGGGCGTCGCTGTCGGATGCGGCCTGAGCTTCACGCACGGCACCGTCGGGCGCAGCCGCAATCCGCATCGTTTGTTCGCGATCTCCGGCCTCGCGCTCGGCATCTTCGCTATCGCGTTTCTCGGCACCGTGCCGGGACTGATCGCAACGCATGGCGGCCCGATGCTGTTTCACGTTTTTGCGAGCGTGATGGGTGTTGCCGCGATCGCCTGCGCGCTCGCGTTTCCGTCGCTTCAAGCGCGCGGCAGCGCGGCAACCGGCGGCGAGCCTCGCTTCGAGCGTGTCGTCTGGTTCGGCATGGCAGGCGTCGGCTGCATGGCGCTGACGCAGTCGATGCTGTTCAGTTTTGTCCAGCGTATCGGCCTCGATCGCGGATTCGGTTTGAGCGCCGTGATCGCGACGTTGATCGCGCTCGGCATCGTCAACCTGTTTCCCGCTCCCGTCGCGGGACTGCTCGAAACGCGCGTGCCGGGCCGCAAGGTCGTGCAGGCGGGCCCCGTTGTGCAGGCCGCGCTGGCGCTGGTCATCACGCAAAGCGCGGCGTTCGTGCCGTACGCGGCGGCCACCTCGGTCTTTGCCGCCGTGATGATCTTCACCCACACCTTCGCGTTCGGCATGCTGGCGCGCATCGACCGCACCGGCCGCGCCGTGGCCGCGACGCCGGCGATGCTGATGACGGGCGCCGCCATCGGCCCGGTGCTCGGCGGCACGCTCGTCAAGCAGTCCGGCTACGGCAGCCTCGGGTTCGCTGCAGTGCTGATCGCCACCGCTGCGGCGGTCTGCTTCTCGCGGCTCGATCGCGGTTCCCCATCCCAAGGAGTCTGAACATGAAACCCGTTCGACGGTTCGTCGATCTCTCCATCTATCTCGAGAACGACGTTCTCTCCGATCCGCCGCCGCTCGCGCCGAGGATCAGCTATCAGAAGCACGGCGACACGCTGCCCGAATTCATGGCGATGCTGCCGGGTACAAAACCCGAGGACTATCCCGACGGTGAAGCTGCCGCCGCGGAGTGGGTCACGCTGACGACCCACAGTGGCACGCATCTCGACGCGCCCTGGCATTTCCACTCGACGATGGATGCGAGCCTGGGTGAGGCTCGACCGTCCATCACGATCGATCAGGTGCCGCTGGAATGGTGCTTCCAGCCGGGCGTGAAGCTCGATTTCCGGCACTTTCCGGACGGCTACGTCGCGACGGCGGCCGACATCGAGGCGGAACTCGCGCGCATCGGCCATGAACTGCAGCCGCTCGATATCGTCGTCGTGAACACGCGGGCCGGATCGCGCTACGGGCACGACGACTACGTCAATGCGGGCTGCGGCATGGGCTACGAAGCGACCATGTACCTGTTGGAGCGTGGCGTGCGCCTGACCGGCACGGATGCATGGAGCTGGGATGCACCGTTCTCCTATACCGCGAAAAAGATCGCGGAAACGGGCGATACGTCGCTGATTTGGGAAGGGCACAAGGCGGGGCGCGATATCGGCTATTGCCATCTGGAGAAGCTGCACAACCTCACGGCCTTGCCGCCGACCGGCTTCACGATCAGTTGCTTCCCGCACAAGATTCGCGGTGCGTCGGCAGGGTGGACGCGCGCCGTCGCGATTTTCGATGACACCGACGTGGAGGCAGCAGCATGAGCTTTCCAGCGATTCGTCGCGTGGTGACCGGACACGATGCCGACGGTCGGGCAGTCGTCGCATCCGACGGTCCTCTGCCGACCGTGGTGGAAATCGCCGCGATTCCCGGCACCGTATTCCACGAAGTGTGGAGCACGTCGTCGAGCCCCGCCATCGTGGACAACGGCGTCGATCCCACGGTTGGCGCGCTCGTGCTGCCGCCGCCGAAGCACGGCACCCGTATGCGCTTCGTCGACATTCCGCCCGACACGCCGGAATTTCTCGCGCACGGAGCGGTGAAGATGCACGACGCGTTCAGCCAGATCGGCGACGCAGCAGCGTCGACGGTGAAGGCCGGCTCGCCGCATCCGCTGATGCATCGCACCGAGTCGATCGATTACGGCGTGGTGATCGAAGGCGAAATGACCTTGATCCTCGACGATGCCGAAGTCGCACTGGCGCCGGGCAACGTGGTGATTCAGCGGGGAACCAACCATGCTTGGGCGAATCGCTCGGGTCGCCCATGCCGGATGCTGTTCGTTCTGATCGACGGCGCCTACGATCCGGCGATTGCCGCCGTGCTCGACACGCCCGCACACGGAGGCGCACGATGAAATTCGCCACCTTGCCCGATGGCAGCGCCGATGGCCGCTTGCTGGTCGTGTCGCGCGACCTGCGCCATGCCGTCGAAGCTGCACCGATCGCAACGACACTGGCTGATGTGCTCGATCGCTGGGACGTGCTCGCACCCGGCTTGCAGGCGCGTTACGACGCGTTGAACGCCGGCAGCGTGCGCGATGCGCGTCCGTTCCATCCGGCCGCCTGCGCTGCGCCCTTGCCGCGCAGTCCGCAGTGGTGCGACGGCTCGGCGTTTCTGAATCACGGCCGCCTGATGGAGCAGGCGTTCAATACTCCGCCGATTCCCGAGTTCGATACGGTGCCGGTCATGTACCAGGGCGCCAGCGACGATTTCCTTGGCCCGGCCAGCGACGTGCCCTTGCCTGACGAGGCCGACGGCATCGACTTCGAAGGCGAATTCGGTGTGGTGGTGGGGCACGTGCCGATGGGCGTATCGGCCGCCGGTGCGCTGCGCTGCATCCGCCTGATCGTGCAGCTCAACGACTGGAGCCTGCGGGCGTTCGGCCCGCGCGAAATGAAGACGGGCTTTGGTTTCCTGCAGGCCAAGCCCTCTACGAGCTTTGCACCGGTTGCCGTCACGCCCGACGAACTCGGCGAGCACTGGCGCGACGGCCGCGTGCATCTGAGCCTGCACGTCGAATGGAACGACCGCTGGTTCGGTCATCCGCATGGACGCGAGATGAACTTCGGCTTCGGTGAGCTCGTCGCGCATGCGGCCCGTACGCGCCGCCTGTCGGCGGGGACGATCGTCGGGTCCGGCACGGTGTCGAATGCCGATCGCAACGCGGGCTCGGCGTGCGTCGCCGAGCGCCGCGTGATCGAAATGATCGACGAAGGGGCCGCGCGCACGCGGTTCATGCGCTTTGGCGACCGGGTCAGGATGACGGCGCGCGATGACGCCGGCAACGCACCGTTCGGCACGATCGATCAGCGGGTCGTGCGCGCGCCGCGCGCCGACGACGCGGAGGCCCGGCCATGAGAGTGCTGGTGACCGGGGCGGGCGGATTTGTCGGAACGGCGTTGGTCGAACGGCTGCTGCGCGACGGTATCGCGGAGCCCGGCGATGTGTCGGAACTGCTGTTGGTCGACCGGCAAGCGGAGTGGCCGTACGACGATGCGCGAATCACGGCACGGGTCGGCGATTTCAGCAGCCCGGAGATTCTCGAGCCGCAGCTGTCGAAACCTGTCGACGTCGTCTTTCATCTGGCGAGCATGCCCGGCTCGCAGGCGGAAGCCGAACCGGCTGAAGGCGACCGGGTGAATCTGTCGGGGATGCTGGCGCTGTTCGAGCGCCTGGCGAAGCAAGCGACGGAGCAGGGGCGTGCGGCGCGCGTCGTCTATGCCAGCAGCGTTGCGGTGTTGGGCGAGTCGTTACCCCCGTCCGTGGACGAGCACACCCTGCCGCGCCCGACGATGAGCTACGGCGTGCACAAGCTGGTTGGCGAGCTGATCCTGGCCGACTGGACGCGACGCGGCAAGCTGGATGGCCGTGCGTTGCGCCTGCCGGGCATCGTGGCTCGTCCGGCGCTTTCTGCGGGACATGGGTCCGCGTTCATGAGCCAGATCTTCCGCGCGGCGCAGAGCGGCCAGTCTTATACCTGTCCCGTTTCTCCCTCGGCCACCGTGTGGTGGATGTCCCGCAGATGCTGTGTCGACAACCTGCTGCACGCCGGACGCATGTCCGCAGAGGGGTTGCACGTCGGCCGAGTCTGGACGCCCCCGGTGCTGCATCTGTCGGTTCAAGAGATCGTCGATGCGTTGGTCCGGCGGTTCGGCTCGTTCGACATCGACTACGCGCCGGTGGAGCGGATCGAGCGGCTATTCGGACGACAACCGCCGCTGAATGATCGCCGTGCCATCGAGGCGGGATTTCGGCACGACGGTACGATCGACGCGCTCGTCACCCATGCGCTCGAGCGCACGTGAGTTCCGGCACGAACCTCGTGATCGTGATCCGTTCAGTTTCGGCCGTCGCAGCCTCCGGCGCCGGACACCTGGTTGCCGGACAGCGTGCGCGGCCCGAAAGGGGCGGCGGAATTTGTTTGCATGGAAAAATGAAGCGGGCAATCATGGCGGCTTGCTTTGCAAGCCATTGATTTCATTAATTTATGCCGTTCAGCTTCATTGGTGAACGTCAGCCGGCCAGGCGTGCGTCACGCGTTCGTGTCGACCCAGAGGCGGCCCCAGCGGGACGCGTAGGCGAGCGCGTGCTCTTCCTCGAAGAAGAAATCGATCGCGTCGAACGAAACGGCGCGCGGCGACGGGCCGCCGCTCGCCTTCTCGATCGTCAGGTTGGCGGCGAACAGCCCGTTCGGCAACCGGGCGGCAGCGGGGGCGACTTCGTAGCCCTTGTAGCGGATCGTACGGTTCATGGCATGCGCGGAGAAAGTTCGGAGGTTCAGCGTACGAAAACCCGCCCGCGGCGTGAACCAATCTTTCGGCCAATGCAAATCACGCAGTGGGCCGAATCGTTATCGGTGGTGGGGAACGGGCAATGGCGAAAGGCGTCGACGTACACGGCGCGTGGCCGCTCGTCCGAATGTGCACCGCCCGCGCCGGCGAATGGAATCGGCCGGGCGCGGGCGGTGGGAGGCGGGGAAATTACTGGTTGGCGATCTTCAGCACGGGCGCGAGTGCGTCGACCGATGCCGCATGCGAGGCCGCGCGATGCGATGCGAACGCGAGCGCGAACTCGGCCGCCTGCGTGCCGACCGTCTCGAGTTGCGCGACGACCTTCGGATCCGAGCAGCTGTCGGCGCTGTCGAAGCGCGTTTCGAGCGTGTTCACGGTCGCGCCGAACGGCGTCGGCCAGCCGCGCAGCGCATGCACGATCGACCGCAGCGACGTCAGCACGGTGCCGGCTGCCTGCCAGCCGTAGGCGGTGACGATCAGGCCGACCGCACGGCCGTCGAGATACGGCCGATCGTCCGCACGCAGTTCCTCGAGCGTGTCGAGCGCGTTCTTCACGAGGCCGGAGACGCCGCCGTGATAGCCGGGCGTCGCGATGATGATCGCGTCGGCCTGGCGCACGGCGTCGATCAGTTCGCGCTGCGCGTCGGTCAGCGTTTTGTGTTCGGGCGCGTAGTGCGGCAGCGTATGCAGGAACGGGCCGTCGAACAGGCGCGTGCGTGCGCCGGCCGCTTGCGCGCCGCGCAACGCGAACGACAGCGCGCGTTCGGTCGACGACGCTGCACGGGTGGTACCGCCAATGCCGACGACGAACGGGCGGCGGTGTTGATCGAATGCAGTCAAGGGGCGCTCCTTGGGGATGGCTTGCCCGGCTAAGCACAGGCTTAAAACCAGATGGTAACGACCCCGCCGCCACTCTGAAAACGACTTTTCGTTCTATCGATATGCCGCGCGGCCGGGGCAATCGTGTGCGCGGCCTCCCAGATCGATAGCAGAAATGCTTGGTTGGGACGGCGGGCCGCGGTCGATAAGATGGGTCCGTCTCCTCCATGATGTCTCTACTGACATGGGTTAGCCCCGCCGCGCGGATGCAGGCGGGGCTTTTTTTCGTCCCGGTCAGGAAACGGGGCGCAATGCGCCGGGCCGTTGCCCGTTATCCGTTACTCGAACACCGGCCGGAAGAAGCTGCGCTCGTAGCTGACGATGCAGCGCGTTTCTTCCGCGTAGCGGAACGCGGCCTGGCAGGCCGGATCGTCCATCGAGCGTTCGCGGTAGCGCTCGTATTCGGCGAGGCTCGGGAACGAGAACATCGCGAGCGCGATGTTGTTCGCCCCTTCGGACGGCAGGAAGTAGCCGTGATGCGTGCCGCCGAACTTTTCGACGAGCGGAATCCACATCTTGCCGTAGGTTTCGAACTGGTCGAGCTTGTACGGATCGATGACGTAGCGAAGGTAGCAGGTGATCATGGGCGCGCTCGATGAGAGAAGGAACCCGCGAGTCTGGAAGGTGCCGCCGCATGTGTCAACGGCGCTCGCCGGCGCATGAGCCGGCCACGGGGCGCGTTGCTTGCGCAAACAACGATCGGCGCGCTTTCGTGCATTCGCAACGACCGGCTCAGCGCTGCGGCGGACACCGTTTCAACCGTCTCTCCGGCGCGCGTTTCCCCAAACTTTTTACGACATTTTTTCTTGCGAGGGCCGCGGGCGCGCTCATAGACTTCGGGCATCCCAACCACGGAGCAAGGCAATGTCGATACCCTGGAACGCGATCGCCGAACGGTCTCCCGCCGCGCCGCCTTCCGTGTGCGCCGATCGGGTGACCGTGCGGCGTTTCGACCCGGCCTTCGACAGTTATGCACAACTTACGCCGATGCTGCATCGCGCGTTCGCGCGGCTCGGCGCGATGGGACTCAACTGCACGTGCGTCGACCAGAGCGAGGATGTCACGCGCCGCCGCGCGGAAGCGGGCGAGTGCTACGTCGCCGTGTGCGGCGGGCGCGTGATCGGCACGGCCACGCTGTATGCGACCGATCCGTCGTCGGCGTGCTCGCTGTACCGGCGCGAAGGTGTCGCGAGCGTGCGGCAGGTGGCGGTGGACCCCGAATGCCAAAGCCGCGGAATCGGCGCGCTGCTGCTGTCGTTCGCCGAACAGTGGGCCGCGCTGCGTGGCTATACGCTGCTCGCACTCGATACGCCGCATCCCGCTTCGCACCTGCTCGCGTTCTACGGCGCGCAGGGTTTCGACGTCGTCGACGTGATGCGCTTCGACGGCAAGCGCTACGACAGCGCGATCCTTTGCAAGCGGCCCGTCGCGCAGGTGGCGCGCCGCGTGGCGCCGGCGTCACGCATGGCCGCGCGCGTGGCGGCCGTGCGGCGTCTTGCGTATGCGTTGCCGTCGCGCGTGGTCGCCGTGGCCCGGCGCGGCCAGCACGTGCGCCGTGGCGCAGGCTGGGCGGCACGACGCGCGGCCGGTGCCGCGAGTTGCCGCTCGACGCCGTGGCGTCCGCGTCAGCACGGGCGCTACACGTTCGGCTGACCGTCGCGCGCCGGTTCGTTTTCCTGTTTTTCCGCGTAAACGTCGGATGAGCGGAGTGTGGCGCTCCCGCTCGTGTACGGCCCTTGAGACACCCCCGCCGCGCCGCGGCGAAACGGACGTTTACGCGCTTTTTATACCCTGACGCGATCCTTTGCCGCGATCTTCACGCGAACCTTCATAAGATGGTTGCATGGAAACGGAAGCTGCACGCGAGATCGCGCGCAGGCAGCCGGCTCGCGTGATCGATGCCGGATGCTGCTGCGCGGGGCGTGCCGGCAAAAGGAAACCGCCATGTCTCTCGCACCCGTGACAGGCCCGCGCCCCGCGCAGCCGGGCCATGCGCGCACGGCCGCGCGCTCGATGTTCGATCCCGCACTCGTGCGCCCGGCGATCGCGGATTCGTTCCGGAAACTCACGCCGCGCACGCAGTTCCGCAACCCGGTGATGTTCTGCGTGTACGTCGGCAGCATCCTGACCACGATCCTGTGGATTGCCGCGCTGTTCGGCCAGGCCGAAGCGCCTGCCGGCTTCATCGTCGCGATCGCGCTGTGGCTGTGGTTCACCGTGCTGTTCGCGAACTTCGCCGAGGCGCTCGCGGAAGGGCGTTCGAAGGCACAGGCTGCGTCGCTGCGCAGTGCGAAACACAACGTGGTCGCGAAAAAGCTCGTGGCGCCGCATGCGAAGGCGGCCGTCGAGGTGATGGCGTCGACCGACCTGCGCAAGGGCGACGTCGTGCTCGTCGAAACCGGCGACACGATCCCGGCCGACGGCGACGTGATCGAAGGCGTCGCGTCGGTCGACGAATCGGCGATCACCGGCGAATCCGCGCCGGTGATCCGCGAATCGGGCGGCGACTTCTCGTCGGTC
>UFQX01001674.1:0-33760 GCA_900497675.1 Arapaima gigas
CTTGTTGTTTATGCTCCCACTCCACCACCCTAGACAGGAGCCAGTAGTGGGGGCGTAACATAAAGGCTCCAGACCACCGTCACCCTGTGCTTTACAAGCGGTTATTGGTAGACCGAGATAGATTGATGGAACATGCAGTTTGACAGAAAAATGCCTCTGAGAAGCATAGAAAACGTACTTCCTTGCTGGAGTAGTGGGCGCTGAATCCCACCTGGGACATCTCCATTTGGAAACTGTCACCTCCTTTGCCTGTACCTGTGTCGGAAATACAGTCTCATAATGGGCCTTCAGTACAGCAAGGTCTCTTCAACATGTCAAATTAGCATTTATTAGCGATATTTTTATTTAATCAGTAATCTGCCTTTTGTGGTAACAAATTCATAATATAATGTTCATGTAAAAAGGAAGGGGTTTTAAATTTTGTCTTGAAAAGCAGAAACAGAGAATCAAAATTAGTGTTGATTCGTATTCTTTCAATACGGACAAATTGACAGATATACCTTCCAAATTGAAGATTCGATCTCCAAGTGTCCCTGCAATCTCTAAAAGAGCTTCTTCAGCTGAGACGTTGAAGAAGTACTTTTCAGATGGTGAACTGGCAATTGACTTAATTTCTGTAATTAGATTTTTGGTGTCAATTTCATTCCTTAAGTAATAGCCAAGGACCTACAAAGGAAAATGAGAGGGAGATCAGTGAAGGGTTCCCAGAGTGTGTTCACTGCTGTTCATGTTGAACACCAGGAAACTCACGATCAATTACAAAAACAACAGGATAATAATGTGTTGCACACAAATATGGACGTGTTGCAATTTGGCCAACAAAACACTGAAACTGTGTATATTTGCCATGACTTCTCTGTACCGATTATCCGTCAGAGCCACTTCATCTTTCCTACTTACAGCGATGCCAAAGCGAGTGATCTTAGCATCTTCACATTTTTTGATGACTCTATCCCTCATGGCCTTGTCGTGGGACTCGCCATCCGTGACAACCACCATCACTTTGGTCGCACCCGACCGACCTCCATTCTGAGGCAAGAAAGCTTCCTGCCTGGTAAAGACATTACATAACGGCTAAGAAGAAGCTTTTTATATGGAAGTTAATGTCAGTGTTTTGCCCATTTATTTAGCAGATAATTACAGGAGTCTGAAGTACATGATGCTGTGTGTACAACAGCTGGCATAGTACAGACTGCGGTCTTATAAAAAAGCCTTTTCTTTTTTTTACAGAATGTGAGCCCTGATATGACTCTTCCCTTAACTATTCCATCCAACAATCAAAAATAATTTCTCATTAATGATGGATGAGATTAATACATTCACACAACTACATACCATTACATAACTATCCACTAAGATGATCCTTCCAAATGGATTCTTCCTGGTGTTAATTTAAAAGCCTCTGGCTCCTACACTTCGCTTTTTGGCTGCGTCATGGTAACCATACTGCCATTTTCCCTTCAGGGCAGCGTACGTTTCTTTTTGGGTTAGTCAGCACTTTGCACTATGTACCAATTCAAGTTCACAGTCCACAAGGTTTTTACACGGCTATTTTTAGTGGAACAGGGTGGAAGAGGTGCGCAAGTCGAGTTCAGGAGCACCGGTGGAGGAACATACCTGGCAGCGTCAATAGCATGGAAAGTGTTTGTGGCGGTGCCCTGCATCTGGGCTATCCCTGCAGCGGCAGTAACCACGTCCGCTTTTGTTTTGTAGGTGTTGAGTTGGAATGCAAATTTTGAACTGACTGCGTACTGCATAATACTCACCTGTGAGTGAAGGAGTATGCAAAAAAAAACTCACATATTCATAAACACATAACTGCCTTGCCATCAAGATTAACATGGCAATTTAAAACTACAGCAGCACATATTTAAAATACATCTATTATAGATATTACACTTCCAGTATTACTAATATGTATGTATTGTGTATTGTGAAAGAGTAAAAATACAGCACAATTGTGGTCATTTCTTACTTAAAACTGAAAAAATATGTGTAAAATAAAAGAGCCTGACTTACCTGAGTATTATTGGGGCCAATATCTAAGCTCCCTAACAGCCTCTTCAAAAATTCTACAACTGGTGGCCATGGCCAAATGCTGTTTGAACCATCCAAAACAATCACTATATCCATTGGGCCCCCACACTCTACAGACAAAATTGAAATAAGATATTTAAATTATTCCTATGGGATCATAGACAGTAATTATTTATGGCATTTGTTTCAGCTTTAACAAATTAAATTATGCAAAGCATAGGTGTACTCTTACATCATGTAATATCATGCATCTCTACTAGTAAGGCCTAATATAAGAATTCACTGAAGTGGAATGGAGAGTGACAACTTGGCTGTAATGATATAAGTTTCATTTTTCATATGTAAATCTAACTGTAAAGGGCATGTGAAGTGCAAGCAGAAACAGCTGAACACAACTTGTGAGGGAATGGAGGGTCTTACTCTGGATTGCAGGGGACAATGAGTGCGACGGTGTAAAGAGGGGGTTCACTTGAGTGCAGATCCCAGGGTAATAATACTGGCTCCCGCATTGCTGGGCCCACAGAGGACCGCAAGTCTACAATGACACAGAGAAATAAAATCAGAAAGTTTGCCTATGAATGTCGTGCTTTTTAAACACAGCCGTATAAGAATCGTGTCGAGTGTGTTGGCATGACGCAGCCATTTGTTGGTTTCTAATGAAGTTCCAAGATGTTTTACGTTATTTAATAGTAGCAAGGCTTTTCATTTCAACACCCCCCACCCACCCAAATACTGTACAACTTGGCTGGCTGTTCCCTCCACAGCAGTTTACGGTGATCGGTTTATATTCTACACTACTTAGAATTATCTACCTATTTATACAGCAGGGTAGTTTGTACTTTGTCACTTCAAGGTGAGTTCCTTGCTAAAAGCTTCTACAGCAGGAGATGGAATTCAAACCCTAGTCCTTTGCAGGGTTTGGTTGTAACGATCACACCTCTTGCTTAAGGCTTACTGTGTGTTAAGGACAAGCAAATCATGGCAACATAGAAATACCACGTTTTCCCTGTACTCTACCGCGCAGGCTACTTGTGGTGGTCCTATTTAACCAGTCAACATAATGAAAAACTCTGGTAAAAATGCACACACAAGATAAATGTGCAAATCAGTAAAAAAAAATTCTAAATAAATTCTGCTTTAAAAGAAAAAAACACTTAGGTTTACCATAAATCCATTAGTTTTTGAAGTTTCAATAAGAGTCAGTCCAAGGCTCATGTTGGTGTTAATATTATTCACAGCTGGAATGCTCACAGAGTCTGAAATATGAAAAGCAGATAGATGTAATTTAACATAAACATGAATAAAATGGAATGTTACATACACAGAAAATATTGTGGGCCCTACCGTGTGGGGGGTGGCAAGAATGCTTATTTCACTCAGTACAAAGGTACATACCCTGCAGGTTGAGTCTCTCACAAATGGTTTTGGAACCAGGTATTTCACACTTATATACATCCCCCTTCCTGTTCGCTTTGTACCCACTCCAGGGAGAGCCCACCAGGAGCCTGAAAAAAAAAATAAACAGGAATTTGCAATTAACTCACAGATTCATTTCCATCAAAGTTCATTCAAGTACATGGCAGGAAAAGCGTGGGGGTTCTAGTTTGTTTTTTTTTCCCCCCAAGGTTTTACTTTCCCAAGGTGAAATTTACCACAAACTTATTTCTCCAACAAACAGAAGCCCCTCACATTTCTGCACAGGTTGAAGAACAATCAAGTGACACGCCAAGTGGTATATTGCTAAGTTAGCACAAATAATGTCATACCTAGAATGGCATCTAAGGAACATGGACATTTGCACAAGAAGACATTTAATGTATGATGGTAAAACACACAAAATGAATGATGTATTAGTGCATTTCGTTCAGTGTGAAATTAAAATAATTTTGTTTAATCTTGTTGACACCCCAATACTGCATATAAACTGCAGGTGTGCTAATGGAGCTGTGTCATGACTGATGCGACAGTTTTATTCATAACTGATGCCTTTGGACACCGACCCAGCTGAAAAAGGTAACTACTTACTTTACTTATTTAACAATAAATTTGCCAGAATTTTTTGGAAAACAAACTATTATCTATTTTTCCTAACTTACCTTCTCATAACCTGGTCATTAATTTGACATTTTGTGCACAGGACCTATTGGGTCAGTAAGTTAGTAAGTCTATCAGGTTGAGAACTTTGATTTCCAATTTTAGATTTAGGGCAGGGACATTTCCACAAACATTCCCAAGTTACAGTATTTCAGTAACAAGGAGAAAAAAATCTTCAAAGTAAGAAAATCAAAAAACGAAAGAACAAAGAAATCTATTCTTAAAGAGAGGATTTAAGTGCACAGATATTGTAAACAGACTAGGGTCTCATGGCAGAGGCGGAGGGAAGACAAAGGAGGCAGCATCAGTGTTTGACTGAGTGCAGCATTGTGCCAAGAATAACATGAAAATTTAGACACTTCCCTATTTACTCCGCACAGCAACATGCCAGGATGGATAACATCAAAGCCGTCACTCACTATCCACAACCTCTCATCCAAAGACAGGGTCGCTGAGGTGCAGAGTCTACTCCAGCAACAGAGTGCTCGGCCGCTCAGGGTACGCGGTGGACGGGATCCCAGGCCATCGTAGGGGAGCCACACACACAAAAACACACAGTCACTCATACATTCACACACTTCTGGCAGTTTAGAGTCTCCACCTGAAATCCATGTCTTTGGACTGTGGGAGTAAACTGGGGTCACCTGGAGAAAACGTGAACGTGCAAACTACACAAACTGAGCTGGCTTCAAACTCATGTCTGAACCCACAGCCTGTGAGGCACCTGTTACCTTTTTTGGGATTTTGAGCATCTGAACCAACTAACCTTTTCATTTGTTAGTTATTTGGATAGTGTTACTTTGTGTTTTATTGTATTTCCATCAGAGACTTACTGATACACGCTATGTGCTCTTTAGAGTCGCCAGGTGAACAACTTGTCTTTAGACTGCAGGAGGAATGTGAAGCAGGGGGAGGAAACGCATCCAGTCAAGCAAATTTCACAGACCGAGCCAGATACAGACCCACGTCCAAATACAATTATGAGAGACATCGGCACTGCCCACGGCGCCACCCGCCGCTACAAATGAAGCCTATATGAATGAGTTGTAAGTCACTCTGGGTGATGATACCAGCTAAATGGCAATCAAAGGACACAAGTTTAAATTACGCATATAAATGGGTAGCAACAGGGTGTCACAGCCTTCCAGTGCCTGAGTCCCGTGTTTCGACGTTTTCTGCAAAGCAAGCATGTATGGAAGCAGGTGATGTTAAACTTTTTCCACTGAAAACACCACAAGTTGTCATTACAGTTTCACGTCGACTTTACAGTATTTCTACCCCTAGAAATTAGTAAAAAACTAGCAAGTAAATTAGTTTACATGCTGGTAAACTTATATATACTTATATAAACTTATATGTTGGTATACAACCTGGACAGTGAAAGCTGTTCTTTAGCCAAAGTGGCACATAAATAATGGTTGATAGTAATACCTAGCACAGTGTGGTCTTTTATTTGTTTTCTATTTATTTGGTTTATCTAACTGACCTTTAATTTTACTGGCAACACAGATTTAATTCAGATTTAATTCATCTGTAGATATATTTTCCCTTCAAACTCTACATTTAAGCTCTTAACACTGGTGTAGTTTTTCAGAAAATAAAAAAAACTTTGATACTTGACAAGTTCATTTTTTAACAGTACTTGACTACTGTTTCACACCTTTATCCACCTCTGCAAATCCCTTCAAATTTAAAGCTAGCACTCTGAATCCGTGCATTGATAATATTATAAAAATATTAAAAATATCACACTCCCTAAATGTTTCCTTAAAGATGAGACATTTCACGTTATTTCTGGACTTTTAGAGATGAACTGGATGCCTTGAGCAGTAGACAGTGTCTCTATTTTCAAGAGAACAGAGAAGACATAAAGGGGGTTTTTACGAGGAGTGGCACATAGGCCTGTGAATTATAATCCATCCCAGTACACTCATTTACTTCCACCTGGAAGACACAGACAGCCAGACACGACTCAATGAGTCAAAAAACACTTGGTAAGTTATATATAGCGAGGATGGACTCAGTCAGGGTTTGGCAATATAAAGTGGACTTCCCCTAAGTCTTGTGTCAGCAAAACAGAAAAAAAAACTGAATTATTTTAGCATGGTGTATCTGGGGCCTGGAAACAATCCCAAAATGTAGAAAGGAGACCTATAGAAACCAGATGTGATTAAAATTGAACAAAAAGTCTCCACTTCACATGTCAAATTTTGTCCCACACTTAAACATCAGTTATCTTATCAAAATATTTCAGTGAAACAACAACTTTTATGTGCTAAGAAATTACTTGAGCCAATAACTGCAAAAAGCAAGTAGCAAGGATTCAAGTAGCTGTAATTTATGGGCATCGTAAATAAAGTATTGCAAGCTCTAAGTTCTAAATGATGTAGGAAGATGTCTGGACATTTCTGCTGTGCCTGAAAAATCCAGAGAGTAATTATACCTCACCGCTTACACTTACACCGTCTTACACCGCATGTTACTGGTTACCAAGAAGCCGAGGCCAGCAAAGGTGCAGCTGATAGCCGAGGACCAGGAATGTGAAGGAATTGCCTCCCTTGAATGAGATGCCACACCTTTGAGCAAGATATTTGCATACTGCAAATAGTAATGGACTGGTGTCTCTAAATTAGATACCATTACGTGTGCAGCATATGCAACTGACCACTGAGCAGTGAAGACTAAACAAAGCATATCGTAATATAGCGGCTCCCACTCTGAAATCCTGAAAAAGGACAAAGTGCATCTACAGCAAAATTATACAAAGCAGCGCTGATATTCCTATAAGAAATACTTAATGGAAAATGTTTTTAAATCGGGCACAGCCTTGCTAACTTTCCCTACTGTGGTAATAAATGCTTTCAAAAATCTGTACAAAAACCTGTATTTAAGACCTGTATTATTTTTAGAAAAAAATGTGAAAAGATTCCGTTGTATTTCTACTGTGAAAAATATTTTTAGGATGTTTTAGGTACATTTTAGATAGCACAGCAGGGAAAGAGGCAGCAACAAACTTATCTCCTCATTGCTGTAAAAATACATACAGCGCCATTTGTAAGAATGATTTACGATTCAAAATCATACAATCATTAATATAAGTAGTTTATATTATATCCCTGGGATGGATTGTTGACCATTTCACCTCGTAAAATGTGTGATACTCATCATTCATTCTGCCACGCTGACCATTTTTTATTATGTACGCCACCAAAAGGTTAATATTAGAGATGTGACTTTGTTTCAGTAAGATTCGGTAAAACCCTTGGCGGATACCCTGCAATGGACTGTGCCTGTTCTAGGATGTACAGTGGAATTTGTACAGCAGGATCTCCTACACATGAACTGCTCTGGAAAATGACTACAGATTTCAGCTTTACTCCACATCAATGCACACTTTCAATTATTTATTGTACTACACAGAATAACCAAGAACCAGTTTATCTGTTGTATGCAGAAGTGACTTGATGGACATTATTTGTGAACCAGCATAACACAAAGACACGAGAAAGTATCACAGTAGCACAAGATACCACAACCACATGGGGCAGGAAAACTGCAAACACACGATACTGTACTTGTCTCTATTTCAAAGGAAAGCAAATGAATTTAGCGTGACTGTATCATAAATACTTTCTCGAAATCGTGATAATCATGAGCTGTACTGTGGACTCTGAGGGGGCTGCTGTGCAACACAGCGCCCCTTTGACACATTTGTATTGACACACTACAAGAGCCTGAGTCAGAGGCCCATTAGCATTCCTGCTGGGAAACACGGAAACTCGTAGTGTATTAAAGAGAACACCCAGTAATCCCTCCCACGTCTGCCTCACTTACAGTCACCGGAATTTGGCCTCCGGCAGGAAATGACCAGTTACGGGGTGACAATTTTAACCTGAAGGTGACACACATTCCGAACGGCTTGAGTCTCAACGTCAAGGCTTTAGCAACAGCAAATTCAATATATAATATATAATTATTATTATTTAACACTTTTTTTAAACGAATACTAGTGACTACTTGGATTAGAAGCTTCTTTAATTGCTGGCTTGCTTGTAATGCGTAACATGTACTCTACATATCTCTGGCTGACAGGTTACAAAGGTAGAACAGTTTACCTGTCCTGCTATTGCCCCATTTCATAGTCAGTGTAAATTCTTAACCGGTAGTTTTTCACTGCTATGGCCTCAAAAATTTGCGCATTCACACTCAGGTCAGCTGCTATGAAACAGCTGCAGCTGCTACATGTTTTTCCTATAGAAATGAGTGAATGACGGTCGTTTCCTGAGACCCAGAATACTGCATCTTCGAGATCTTCCGGAAGCACTGTGCATTATAATGGCACAGGAAGCCTGGGGGTGGAGCGGTGCTTGCCTGTCTCTGGAAGGGCAGAGGAGGCCTGTGCTGACGTTGCTCGTATGCTTGGCTGTTTGTTGAACTAAAGAACACACCAGGGGGTCTGAGAATGGACCACACATGGCAGGCTACCTTGATTCTGGCACCTGCTTCTGTAGAAACTTTGATTTAAAGTAAATCATGTTTTTTTTCCATTTTCATCAGAAAAAATGTAACCGGAACATCCATCACAAACAGTTATAGGTATATCTCTGGTGAGGTATTTTCTACATACGCTCCTTACTACAGCATGTCAGGTTTTGAGCACCACAATGTAATCGACAGAAGAAACACGTTAATGCATAGAATGAAAGAAATGGACGTTGCAAAATGGATTTCAAAGATGTCAGTGAATTACTCTAAATATGTAAGTGGTGATGGGCTGAATCCTAATGTCATCCCACCTGATATTCAAACTGGAGTTAACACAGCGGACTTTGGCAAAAAAGCCACTACAGGATTCCCTTCAAATGAACATACTGAGAAGCAAGTCTTTAACTAAATGCAAACAATAATAAAGAATAAATATTTACCACGAGAACAGTCTAGCAGTACATGTTTACAGGAATACTGAAAAATCAGTCAAAATCTGAGCGAATGAACAAGAAATAGAAAATTGCACTTCTGAAAAAGATGCCTGCCGTCTGTGGAGGTTGAGTCCTGCAGGAGAGACCAGTCTTACCATTTTCCCTGGTGGTTGCTGAACTGCTGCACTGTGTATCCAAACTCTTCTGCCACCGGGCCACTGAATATTTTCGCTCCTGATGTTCCAATGTTGAAAGGCTGTGCGAAATGAATGCAGAAGCCTGAAACCAAAGAAAGTGGACACATAAAAATGAATAATTAAGAACCCCAAGTAAGTGTCACTCAGAAAATGGATGGGTTGATGGAGGGATGGATGTGCTATTGTATACTATTATTATTATTAATTCAGCTGTTGCCGTTTTCTAAGGCGACTTACGGGGATGGATGGATGAATGAAAGGAAAACAACTGCAAATTATAGCTTATGTGACACCTGCCCAAAAGAACTTGTAATTTCCTTATACAGATGGCAACAGGTAATTTATAGACACATGCAAGTATGCAAGAATATACTTAGATACTGGTATAAATGGTTATATGTTCACTTACGTCTTTATACTTGTATATCAAATGAACTTTATGAAGGAAAAAAAATGTTTTACTCTTACTGTTCCACAAGTCTATTAAGAAGCAAAGATCACAACATTTGAACGTAATATAATGCAAAAACTTGAAAAAACCAAACCGTTGATTTTGACTGCATAAAATGTACAAAAGTATGTTGTAAACTGCAAATATACGCTTAAAAACGAAAAATTCACAAACCAAAGATATGGATGAAATCTGTTTATGTATTTTTTTAAAATTATTATTTATGTTATTTTAGAGATTCTATGCCTGCCAGCTACTGGTTACATAGACCAGTTAGTACAGATGCACAGGCAGAATATGAAGGTGAAGTTGGTGGCTGACAGTAATATTTATCCTCTATGCAGCCCCAGAACTTTACAGGAAACAAGTATGCACAAGACTGTAATGGCACATTCTCAGACAAGAGGTCTGCTAGCTGACACTTGTTCCTTCGGTGACACACGCCTAAAAACATGAAAACCGAACTTGGTGAATGTGCCACTTCATGTGTTACTTTGACAAAGTTGTTCTGGGAATTTTGGGTTTTAATCAATGGTTGCAGTAAAAAAAACAGTTAGCAGTCAAAAGCAGACAGAAGTAGCTCAGCTTCCTGTGTGGTATTTTGCCATCTCATACAGAACAGCATGTTAATATTAATTTAAACATTAAGGCATTTACATATACAGTACATTTTGAATGTAAAGTGAGAACTGCAGTTATTCTCCTTTAACTGCTATTCATCTTCTGCACTTAGCTGAAGCCTTCGTTTGTGGAAATTTAGAATAATTTGTTTGTACAACAAGCTACTAACAATGACTTTATACAGCAGGATATTCAGCAGGATATTCTCGGGAGCAGTTCAGACTAAGACCAGAGTCCTGCAGCAGGAGGCTTCAAACCAGCAACCTTCGTAAACAACACACTCCCAGCTGTTTTAGACTGAACGGCATTGCACTAAAATAAAAAAAAAACATCTGCAGAGCAAATAATTTTATTTTATAAAATCTTCCAAGAAAGTCCCATTTAAAATGTGTGCTGTGCATAAGTTAGCATTTCTTCATTTTCTTTTTTACCTGCATATTTGTATGTGACAAATCTTGGTGTTTGATAAAGGTGAGCCTTGAGACTTCCTGTGGATGACTACTTAAGACAGACTTCTAAAAAAACAAAAGCAGCTGGCATTTACAGTGACACGATGGCCTGTGAAGTGACTCGGGTGTGTTGGTTTCAGTCCCCACCCAGCAGGCGGAAAACACAGTGCTAAAAGCAGCCATTGTGCAGTTCCACTGATAACTGAGACAGGTCACCCCCTGCATATTACCTTACAAGGAAGGTAATCTGTACTCACAAGTACTGCAAAGCACAAGTTCACTATAATAAAGCAGAAGAATATGGTGCTATTTAAACAAAAACAGGTAACGCATTCATTGTCATTTTCTTCCGTGTTTAATGGGTTTAAATGAGTCAAGTAAGTTATTTTTTGATTCATAAAACCCCCTGTCCAGTGCAGGTCTGAAATCATGTCCCCGAAGATGTGAGACGCCAGCGCGACCCACTAAACCACCTTTCTGCTCTTCACGAAAGTTTGTCCAATAAAAGGCTTGGAACATCTCCAACATATCTGCAGTCTGACGTCTTAATGATTCTCACTATATTCCCACTTCATTTACTCAGTACACAGAATGTCAAACACATGTTTGTCGCACGTTGGATATGAAGCAAAACGGATCCTCAATACTAACCGCATATATTTACAGCTGCATAAACAAGCACTCATCTGCAGCAGTTAGGGTTTAAATATCGCCCGTTAAAATTGCTTTCTCGAGCCCCGTCCTACACGAATTTTGTTTGCCGTGTCGAGTCAGGACCATTCTTCCTGGAATAGATCTCTTGTTTAATGCGTCCCATTCGTACAGGGGGCAACGTGCACTCAACAAAAACATCTGTTGGGGTTTTGCTGCCAGGCGTGTCAGGCTAAAGCCCCTCTTGTGCCCAGTCAATGAGCCTCCACTCTGTCACCATGGAGCCGGGATTCCAGCGAGCGCCGGTACAATGACGAACAAAGAGGACCTTTAAATGAACTGAACCGACATGACAGTCCTCACTGGGTGATCGAGCGAGGACTTCCCTGCTGCCTCCCGCAGGCCTGCTGATTGTGTCACTATGTAGTTCCACACCGATGCCTGCTTTGTGGTGGCCAAGCTGAATAAACCATTCACAGACCCTCGCAGCACAAACCAGTCAGACTGGGAAAGGGGGGGGTACACCTCTCACCACCCCCTCAAAACCTTTTCTCATTTATGGACACTGCTTATTGACTTTTCAGCAGTAAGACACAACACTGCAAGAATGTCATTTGACACGTGTTCAAGCACCTGTCAGCACACACGACCCCCCCCCCCCAAAACGACAACGCCCAGTGCTTGCTGAGAACCTCTTGGAGGTCCAGGCATGGCTCTCTCAGTCATGTAGCAGCTTGTTTCTAGACCACCTGGGTGGAAGAGGTCTGCGTCAGCAAGCGGCTACACCAAGGGGATAATTAAACTAGGGTACAAACGCATTTTGCAGGACGGTTGGACACCCTACTATCTGGATGCAGGACGTGCTGGCATTTTGAGGAAAGAGGGATCAGTCCTCCTGCTCACAACTTCTGCAGCCATTTAACATCTTAAACCCAGTGTGGGGAGTATTTTGTACCCGATTCCTGATCTCAGTGCGGTATTTCATTACTGGTTCCTAAGCCCTGTGTGGTGAGTACTTCATAACTGACTCCTGATCCCAGTGTTGCAAGTACTTGACTGACTCCTGACAGTTTAGTGGTACTTCACTTACGTTCCTCAAGCATGAATACATCACCCACCTCACACACATTAACAAACAGCAACAGAAAGCCTTAAACTGGAAGTCACTTCATACCGTACAAACGTCTACAGACGACACACACATTTCTTAAAAAAAAAAACACTACGCACCTTCTCTGCTAATGTTTTGCAAGTTTAACAGTTGATGTTGACTCG
Organism: Arapaima gigas; assembly: GCA_900497675.1. Classification (NCBI taxonomy): domain Eukaryota; kingdom Metazoa; phylum Chordata; class Actinopteri; order Osteoglossiformes; family Osteoglossidae; genus Arapaima; species Arapaima gigas. The sequence continues at coordinate 12,695 of UFQX01001674.1, forward strand.
AGGTGGGTCCAGCTGATGCCTTTACTGTTTACACTTTTTACCAGAATGAAATAAAACGGCACAATATATACACATCCACTGCGCTCCTCTCATAACTACTTTCTTATTAATATCTTCTGAAGAAATCGATCATGCGAGGAGCGCAGCCACCCGTGAGGGAACTTGCCAGAAAGCTGAGGGGAAACTTGAGGAATCAGTCTGACGAGACTTTCCGCGCGCGACTCTCAGTGACCGGCGAACAAAGCTGGAAATAAAAGTTGATTCGGAGTCACACCTGTTCAAGGAGCCCGGGGTGACACACGGCAGCGCTGCGGCGTGAAAGTGTGTATGTTTGTGGCGTGAAAGTGTGTGTACTCACTGAAGACGACGGCGAGCGCGAGCCGCGCGGCGCCACAGGTGGCCTCCATCGCTCCGCCGTCCCGCACTGCAGGCGCGTCCCCTTCCTGCTCAGCCGCGCGGGCTACTGCGCCGCGAGCTCCATTGAGAGGAGGACCAAGGCACGAGTGATGTCAGCAGACCACCACCTTAAGAGACGGTGCTCACGCCCCGGGGGGTGAGGAGGATTCGCCTTCTCCTCCTACGCGCAAGACCGTGCAGGAATGTGGCAGGTAATGTTGATCCCTCAGGCTACGAGTCCTGCCGCTCTAAACTCGTCATTTTACCCCCATACCGAGGGCTTGTGTTATTATTTCGAACGTCTACTTAGCTGGCATTATTTCCACGGCGATTTAGGGTGTCAGATACCCATCTTTACCATGATTTACCGCTTTGTTACACCAGTGTACTCTGACTGGTGAGGACCTTGACCAAAGGATTTGAGCTCAGACAGCAGATCAGTAGACTCCCTGCTGGCCCTGTATCACTGTCTTTACACCTCATATATATTTTTTCCTTTTTCATTTTTTGTGTATTTTTTTTAATTTACTTTTTGATGTGTTTCAAATAATTGTCCTGGTATGTGATATGTACATAGGGAAGTGTAACACAAAATTAAACTCCAACCCTTAACTTGAATTCAGTTCGATCCGATCTACTGTTGTAGAGCGACCTTCTCAGCGGGATGATGCACAACACTAAACAGTACAATAATAGAGACTGTAATAATATGTGGGAAAGTTGCATAAGTAAAGTCAGCTGGTGGCTGAGGAGAAGAAAGAAAAAACTCCCAGCTGCTAAGAAGGGCTCTGAGAACCAGTGGCTGCCTGCTGCTCCTGGGCGTTTGTATGTGGTGGTGCAGGACCTGTATAGATATGTCTATGACACAATGGGGCAAGAGTGAAGGTTCCTGCCCAAGGTGGTTGATCCAGTGAGTTTTATGAATGGTCTTTGGTGGCACTAGGCAACCTGCCTGGTGGGTGCCATGGTGCTGGTGCAACCGTGGGTTTCCAAAGGTTGCCATGACACCCCAGGAGGCAAAGGAAGAGAGGAAACAAATGGAGACAATTTGGTATGTAACAGATGAGGAGATGAGTGAGATGATATGGTGCTAGACCCCTGAAAGCCTCATAGGTTGAGGAGTATGTTGAAGTTGGGCCTGTATTTGATGGGTAGGTGCAGAGCAAACAATTAAATTAATATGATTTAGATAGGAAATGCTTCAGTTTGGAGATATTCTCCAGCGAGGTTTGCTGTTGAGAATGCCAACATGTTTCAGAAAACACCACTGAATCACAGTGCAGTTTGATTTTATATTTAATATTATCTGTTATTTGAAGCCATAAAGATTAAGTGTAAACGACACAGACACAAATGTGACATGGCAGCTTAGCAAGTGGTGCCTCATAGCTCCTGTGCTGTGACCTGTGTATGCTTCCCTTTTTTGGAAACCACCTTAGTGGTGGCCTAGAGTTGCCTAATTCAGAGGCACTTACACCACCTACCCAGAAATCCATGATTAAGCAGGAACCTTTAACTGAGACAAGGTGAATAAACACCCTTTTTTGAGTACAAGTTACCATTTTTGTATTTATCGTGTCTCACTGAACTAACAGGGATTTAAACCTCCAATGAGCTGGTAAGAATTGCTTTGTCCTCACCACAAGACCACTGCTTCACCAGGAAATGAACTTGAGGCTTTGAACGAGTGGAGACACATCTGAACTGCTAACCCCCCAGAGAGCGCCTGGGTTCATCATGAGCTGTTGGCTATACTCATGAAAGCCTGCTTTCTGAGGAACTGTCATGGGAGTGTCATGGACACGTTTGGAAAACATTACGCTTACATGGATATTTCCCCAGTGCCTGTATGCTCATAATAGTCCAGCAGGTCACATTTTCGAATGCAGTCAACTGAAACTTGCTCACAACTACAGTGGGACTTGCTGTTGTAAATAGAATTATAAGGCATGAATCAATAAAAAAAAATAAAAAAGAAATCACACAGAGCATTGGTGCATCCAGAAATATGTCTGTGTGTGTGTGTGTGTGTGTGTATACACATATATATGTTTCTATAAATATTCCCAGTATGTGATGGCTAATAGTGGACTTCATACTTACACCCAAAAGTATCAATGATATTATGAACATGATAAACTGTAATGATAATTAGTGTAATACATTCAATATTTTGCATAATTTAAATGTATTGAATTCAGTTCAGCTCTATTTTTATGACTTGGTATCCTCAACACTATCAAAAGTGCTAAACAATAGAACTCTTACAGCAGAACACAAATGATGGTAACAGAAAGCAGGCCTAAATGAAACAGGCACAGTTTATTAAAACAGAATTTGTTAACATTTATCTTAAGGTGTGACACCCTTTGAGGTATATAAACAAGATGGCTAATCACAGGAAACCATCTGTCATTTCCTAATGCTGTATATGAGATTACAGCTCGACTTATAGTTATATCACCCAGAAGGTTGACGTACAGTGTAGTCACTGCAGTATGTGGTTGCTGTTGATGTTTTTCGTTTGTACAATGACCTGTGCAAGTATATGGACACACATGTGTTGAGCAAACGTTATATTGCTCCTTCGTCGGTGTGTCTGTTTACACACGGCTGCTTGGCTTCCTGCCCCGCTCTCAGTTTTTTAACCATTCAGAAAGGCGCACCCATGGCCTGGCTCTCCGTCTGCCTTCCACAATGTGTATGCGTGGCGTGTCAATTTTTTTTCGGTACAGCCCAGTCCCTTGAAATAACTTTTCTAATAAACATCAACAAATCATGTTAGTGTAACGTTCGCATCATGATTATTTTTGTGCCGATGTGTTTGTCTTATCTACAGTGCACACGGGTGTGTAAATATCAACTGCAGAAAAATCTTGAAAAGCCGAAGAAAACAAGACATTTCGTAGCTGTAACGTATTTCCTATTAACTAAACAGGGAAAGTCAGAAACATACAGAACATAGGTATCAAAGAGGAAGAGGAACAGCCTATAAAAGGACTGTATTTGTACTGTTTTCCTCAAGTATGTTTGTGTTGCGCCTTTTTGTTTTTCAAACAGTAATGATAGGGAGTTTGTATCATAGTACACCGTACTTTTTTGTCATCATAATTTAAACATCCAGTGATGTGGAAAGACATTCTTTTGGTCATTTGTACAGTAGGATAAATTCTTATAGAATGAACTTTCTGCGTATGTGCTATACTCAACAGACTCCATTTCAGGGGACTAGTCCTGCAACGGGTTCTCTGTGCAACATGAGAAGCTTAATAGAGGACCAGCCAAATTATTTACCTCTCCTCCAAAACAAGTACGGACTTGAAACTGGGGCACGAGCAGATCATTTCAAATCTTAACTGCATTATCCCAGGTGCCATGGGATTAAATACCTGCCTCTCGCAATGCTGCAAACTTGCCTGATTTCACTAACTTTTGCAAGTTATAGATAACTGTTATGTTACCTCCTGCAAGTAGTAAACACTGCACAATGCTGACAGTGCTTTGCAATATATTTTAAAATGTCTAACTCAGTCACCAACAAATTACAATGATTGTAGAATAAGTAGAACTTAGCTGGTCTTTGACAAAAATGGAATATAATGGGTCAGTAGGTAACAGTGTGGTAGAACTGTCATAATTTTCAGTTTGTTATTCATAAAGTTTGTTAGGTGTGACATGGAGTTGGCCAGAGGCTTGTCATCAATTCTATGTGAAGCCACTGGTGTTCGATGGTAAAAATGGCCGCATTGGACTTTGCAACTGTTGTTTGAGAGCTTTGGGTCTGTATCTCTGTCAGGTGGTGAAAGGCACTGTTTATACTCTTCTTGCGTCACTTTGGGGAAACAAACTACTAAATGAAGACATATCACGTAAAAAGCACAACTGTAAGACAAACAAACAAATCTTCTTCATGCAATTTATTCCCACTCTCCTACCCCCACCTCACCACGTGGGGTCTCGAATCCCAGCTGTGATTTGTCACAGTGTTAACAACTGGGTGCTTTGAGGCAGACGAGTAAGATAATCTCTTACGTTCTCCAGCAAGGCGGAACATTTTTTCGGGTAAAGTTCACTTTTAAAAGTAGAGCTCCCACCCAGAACGATACTGTCCAATAGTTGATTGATTAACAAACAAGCAAACAAACAAACAAATAAATTAAAACACAAGCAAATGAGCCACATGCAAAAATATAATAAAGTATATGCAAACATGTCCATGTGCTCTATATATCTGGAAACATAGATGCAGGCAGCAAGAAACATAATGCTGACAGATATCATTAACTGGACATCTTGTCCACCCCAAAAAATCTGATTATAAATTTCAGAAATCAACCTCCAGGCTAATATTCCCACAGGCTTAAAATCTTTCACCCCTACAGATAATTTAGTTCCTAAAAGTGCATTTTGAAGTAAACCAGTCGTGGCAAGTTCCTCTGACCTCTGTAATACTGCATAATGATGCTGCTTGCGGTCCTCTGCACATTGTAAACAGACGAATTCCTGCAAATTAGTGATTTGAAGTGTCAGGATTTCCAGAGATATTACAGCTGTGAGTAGAGAAATCTAAGTCTCTGAACCTATACGGAGCCAGAACTGCAATATTTTTCTTTGATCTTTTTTTTTTGCTTCCATAAATGGACTATGCCAGAGAATTTGCAGTGTACAGTGATTTAGGACATGGTAGGAAACAGTTTTCCCCAGAAGTAATCAGGGACACGGGTTAAGTGACCTGGGAGACAGACAACACGTGTTACTCACTTTGAAGCATGATAAAAATGCTGTAGATATTCAGTACTTTCCCTTCTCTTGCCAATTATCCCCTTTTATTTTTTTATTGCCTGTCATTTCAAATAATGTGCTAAAAATACGGAGGTAAAAAAAAAAAAACACTGAGGTCACGACCCCCTTGTGCCCTGTATGCCAGTACGGAAAGGTCCTTCTCCCCAAGACAGGCTCTGTGAGTGGAGGACAAAGCGAACATTGTGGAGATAAAGTGGTAGCCCTTGTTCAAATTCAAATTCCTTTCTGAAGTATAATCGTGCACACATTGTGGTAGTAATAGCAGAGCTGAGCAGAGATGTATGTAGATAATTCTAAAGAGGAAAAGCCCATGCCTACTTCCCCTATATACGCATTTACTAAATAGACAAGATGGTATTTTAAGTCTGGATGTACAGTACTGTGCAAAAGTCTTAGGCATGCAACTTGAATGTCTGTTGAGAAGTACAGGTAGATTCTTATCCACCATCAGGGAGGTTTCTGGTTGGTCCCAAATTCATTGTGCAGCCTGAGAATGACCTCAAACACCCAATCTCAGTCATACACAACTATCTTGAGCAACAGATGGTCTGGTCCCCACAGAGTCCTGATCTCAACATGATCGAGTCAGTCTGGGAGGACATGCAGACACAGTCAAAGTGTGCAGAAGAACTGTGGGCAGTTCCTCAAAATGTTTGGAAGAACCTACCAACCTCTACCTTAAACTGCATGCAAGTTTGCATGAGAGAATTGATGGTGTTTTAAAGGCAAAGGGTGGTCCCACCAAATATTGATCTGATTGAGGTTTTTTTTGTCTACTGCACTTTTTAGAAGGTTTATTGATTAATAAGTATTCGTGGCATTATTTTTGGAACCATCCTCACTTTATAGCATTTTTCTCACAGGTGCCTAAGACTTTTCCACAGTATTGTATCTCTTCTGTCCACTTGCTATTTTCGTCCTTTCATCTGTCTACTATATTATGTGCTAAGATCCTGCTAGTGTCACCATCACATCACTTTTGCGTTGTTATGCGTCCTCAGTTGAGCAGGAGCCAGAGGCTCGTGGATGTCACAGCCTGTCTTTTTTTCCTTGTCTCTGACCCTATCTTGACCCTTTTTCCTGCTTTCTTTTTCCACGGAAGCCTTGAGAAGATGGTAGCAAGGCTGGCCGTTCACACGGAAATGGTTCTGAAAACAATCCATGTTCTGATCCTATCCCTCCTTTTCACATGACTGATCCTTGTCCCCCAGTTGCAAAGCTGTTCTAGTTGTCCTAATCCTTAATCTGCACTGTGTTTTAAACACAGGAAAGAGAGAAAAGGTGTAAAATTATATCAATGACGATCATAAAGACTTTATTTGTAAATATATTAAATGTTTTAGTCTTTCATTTTTACATTTTTTCTTAACATATTAAAAAACTAACTTTTTAAAATGCTCAGAATGCTTCAGTGAGCCTTTAAAACCTCGTATAAATGGCAAATATCCTTGATCACCTCTGCGCTTGGTCTCACCAAATAAGCTGGTTAAACAAATTCTCATGATGGCATGAAACACAGTGTCATGTGACTGTTTTCATAAGCTGGCCAAATATGGTATTGTTGCTCACACTTGATCTGATCACGATTTTGCTCTTCCTCATCTTTTTTTTAACCTCCTATCAATAAAAAGCCTGTAAATTTACATGCTGAGCCACATTTATCTGTGAAACATCAGGTGAGGTGACCTGTTGCCCACAGAATTAGTTGAACGAAGCAAGAGGGGGACAGAATGGAGTAAAAGCAACCTTAAGCGGCTGATGTGGTGGAATATGAAATAAAACTATTTATGCTTGTAAAATGCAATTCAAACTGAATGCATAACTTATGTAGCTAAAGATTAATTTTTAGAATACTTTTCTGATGTGCTACCCTGCGATGGATTGGTGTGGCATCCACCATATAGTCTCCTGGTCGAGTGCCCAGTGACTCCAAGATAGGCCATGAAACCGCCAAGGCTGGTCTGGACAAGCGGTTAAATGTGATGGATGGATTTTCATTATACGGTTTAGAGTTCTAGGGGGGGACTTGCACTAGCAAGTCTCTAGCACTTGGGGGGGGGGGGGGTGCAATACAGTATCAGTAGTTGTACGCAGGCTTGTTTTAATGTCATTCTGATGATCTCAGTTACCCTTTGTCAAGTTGTTCAGTAGTAAACATACTGGTGTCAGGTTTTTCAGTAGTAAACATACTGGCTTAACACTGAAATAAGTGAATTAGGCCTCAGCTCATAAATAGGTTTTGAATGGAGGGTTTATAATTATTTTCTGATTAAAAGTGCATAGAATGTTACTTTCAAACAGTACGGTATATCTGTCTTCTCAGCTGTGTGATATATGAAACAATATGTTTGATTTCTTGATTCTTGTATTCACAGAATTATGTTAATATTCCTGGAAATATGTGAAACACTTTTTTTTAAAATTAGAAGTGGTTTCACTGAATGTAGAACATGTTTTCAAATCCTCAGGTCTAATATGCAATAATTCTTGAACAAGATACTGGATTTACTTCACCCACGCCTGTCACCACGGCCCAGCTCTCGATCACAGTTCAGTACTGCCCACTTGTGGCTTCTTGTTTCCGGAGCTAAGCCACCGTTCTGGAAGCAAAGCAGACATCATTTCTGCTTTTTTGCACGATGTTACAACTAACCAGCACTTCAGATTTACAGCTGGACTTAGTACCAAAGCAGAGGCTTTTGAAATTCTTAGTTAAGATGAAACTACAATGAGAAAGGGAAATGATAAAGTCCAAAGAAGAGGGGAAGTTCTGAGTTTTGGTGCATGAGTTGAATTGGTCTGCAAGCTCTATTTTAGAGAACATAAAGAAATGCCTCTTTAAAAAGTTCATAACCTGGATTTTGAACTATAGGTTGTCGACGAGGGAGTGACTGCATATAGGAGCACAGCTCTTTTTTGGACCGTTCATTTGAGTTCCTCGTCTGAGCTCACTGCTATCATCACAACTCCACGGGCTCAGGATCACGCAGATCGGAACCAGGACGTCTCCTGGCAGCGACATCCAACCAGGTGGTGCTGGATGGGGCAGAGTCATTGGGTGAAAGTAAGACCGAGAAACCGACCCAAGCCAACAGTTCCAGCTCTCTTCCTGGTCAATGTCTGCTCGTGGACAATAAACTGGACCCGGTCAGGCTGAGGTGTGCAACATGGCGGGAACTGTGGGACTGCTGTGTTCTGCTCCTCACAGACACCTGCCTGCACAGTAACACCGCTGACTCAGGGACTTTTTTACATTCTGGGTGGCCAGAAACGAGGCAATGGGGAAATCACGAGGAGGCGGTTTGTGTGTCGATGTACACAGAAATTCTGTTCCTTTTTCATCCTATGTGATGAAGTTTTGCTGCCTTATTGGCAGCAAGCAGAAAAACAGGCCTTTTTTTGCTCTATGATAGACCTTTTTTTTGGAAAACAGAAGAGAAAAGAAAATGCATGTAAAAATAAATAAAAACTTGGAAATATGTGTATCTTCAACAACTTGGAAATACCCTGTGTGAGGCAGGTATGTGGACAGGAATCCGATTTATTATCTTTTGTAAGTATAAAACAACACGAAACTTTATGTCCACAAACTCTTATTCAATGTGATGAGCACTGCTTTACACATGTGAGACAGGACTGTGTTCCTCTTACTGCAGGCCAGCAGCAAAAAAATAAAAAAAAGATAAGAAAATTAAATTAAAAACAAACAAACAAACAAACAAACAAGGGAATGTTTGTATCTTTAAAAATCCCTAACTTGGATATTTGTAAGTCAAGGCACAAATGTAGTATAGTTATGTTCACTTCCAGGGGGTGGCAGCACGACTCCATTTGTAGGAACCCTTTGGAAATTTTTTTTTTTTTTAGACGCTGACAATTTCCAGAAGCGTTACGTCGTGCTTCTGCGTCGCATTTGTGCAGACCGGCTCCAGAGACAGGGATCTTCAGCAGTGCACTTTAATGCAGCCTCTAACAAAGTCACTCACAGTCACGTCACTCACAGTCGTAGAAATCCCGTCCACCCAGACACCCCACACTGTGCAACCAGGCAACATAGTACACAACTGGTAAACTCACTACATTACGTGCAAAACCAGGGCATCACAGCACTAAGTTACAGTTTTCTCCTTGGCATTGTCAGAATATACTTTATCCTTTGCTCAACTATTGTTCTCTCTATTGTCTAGAGAGGCCAGTTTGCCCATTAGACAGGAATTACATTTTCTGTGTGATAGGATATAGAAGACTGAAAAGGGCAAAGTTGTCTACTTAAGGGTTCATTTACTCTGTCTGCGTTGGATCTTCCTCCGTAGATCCTCCTGCTCACGGTCACATGCAGGCCTGGGATATCACCAATAAACTAATATGCTGCTAGAGGTTATGCTGTAGTAGTACTAACTGCCGTACTTTTGACCACTTATTTATGAGCAGGGAAATCCGTATGGTTCAGGAGATGCCTGACAGTGTGTGTACACTTTGGTGAAGTGCGTGTGGACAGAGAAAAGCACAGCTGACTTGCTAGCTTGTTTTTTGTAGGGCAGGACGTTCAGAAGTCTGGGGTGGTCTTGCGTGCTTCTTCTTTGACACTGCTGACCTCCAGGAGTGCATGACTGTCATATCACAGCCTTCCTAGAAAAAAGGGGAGGAATGCCATGGCTGCACACTGGCACGGTGGTCAGCGTGTGACACTTTGGTGTCCTGCTCATGAGTTGTGATGAACACAGCCGTGTGGGAAAGGAAGCGTGAGCAGAACCCTCTTCCCAGGCTTGATCATGTGATGAAGAGCATTTGCAACACCTGCTGGATCGTGGTGAAAAAAAATGAGTGAGATCCCTTCTCAGGGCACAAACACAAATTATATGCCACTATAAGACAAAAATTTCAAACAGGTTCAGTTGGAAATTAAAAAAAATTTATTGTCTACATATTTTTGCTAACAGAATGTAAAAAGCAATCTTTGAGCTAAATAAGAGCACATACGCTAATTCAAATCAGTGCATCAGTTTAAAAAAAAATCGACAGTGCAGATGACTGAAACATTTATGACTGTTTCATAACTGTGTGACAATTTTATTTTACATATTTTTACAAGTATTTATTTTTTTACATGCTCTTTGGAATCTTCTCATGATGCAGCCTCTTTATGTACAGTATGTTCTCATTGTGAAATATGATTGTGCAAATAGAAGACGTAAAAAACCTGTGATTATATCCATGAAGCAAACTTAGCTATATGGAGGTCAAACTATTAGAAATACGCTGAACTTAGTGTCAGCCATGCATCTTAAAAAGTGTGTCAATTCAAAGTGAGAGAAACACGTGGACCGACTTCTCTTATGATGAACGAATAAAATTAGCTTTGTTTTCTCGCAATATATTTCAGTTTGATAAAAACCGTATATATAAATGTAACATTTTGTGCAAAAATATACAAGACAAAATGAAAATATTGCAATAGAAATAAAATAAGCTACGGATTTGTTAAAGCACTTTGGTTTGTTGGTTATTGTGACACTTTATAGTCCTGTAATAGCACTCATTTGCATCACGCTGACATTTCTACAAAACTGTCCTTTATGGAAGTTGTGGAATTAGCTGTATTGCATTGGTACATTTTCAAATTCAGTAGCCGGGCCTGAATTCTCTACCTCACAGCAAACACGGAAAAAAGTTCTTCCGCCTGCTTTTTCTCATTACAGGAGGACGGCTTCAGCAGACATATTTCTGAACCTGAGCAGATGCATTTGTACAAAAAAAAAAAAAAAATTAAAAAAATTAAATAAAACACTAGATGCACACATTGGAGTACTAAGTGTATAATCCTGCAACATTTGGTGATTTGAAAAGTAAAGTCAAACGGCACCATTTTTTTGAAATTATGCACCTTGGAAAGTCCTACGGTTTGCCTCGCCTGTTTCAGTCAGTAAGTGGGTCTACTGAAGAGGGAGTGGTACATATGGATTGTTTGTTATACATTTATGCCTATGACTAATTTTCAAGAACTGGGAAAAAAACCCAACTAAAAACTGCTTTTGAGAACTTAGACTGAATTTGAAGACTTAAATTACAGCAGGTGTCATTTCTTACCGACAGCTGGTAGTATCTCCTCAATTTCCTATGAAATGATCATTTTCAGATTAGAGCAATTGTTGCAAACATAAAATATACTGTATATATTTTTTTGTTCAAAATGTTCCAACATTTTTGTTCAGTCCTCGGGGATTTGAAACTTTCTCAACCCCCCCTGCAGACAATCGCATTCCATCGAGTTGAGGTTACACATACATGCACAGTATGTACACTACACTACATATGTGAGCAGTAGTTTCCCGTTATCACAACACCATATTCCTAAAGAAAAACATATCTGTCTGCAAAATGTAGTTTTATCTCTTAAAACGCCTGCGGTTTCATTGTCATACTGTTCATTTTAAATATAAAAATAATTTACCAACTGTTTATAAAATCTTTGCATCATCTTTGTAACCTTCCTGGTGTGACAATTCAGGGATATTGCTGAGGACCCCAATTGGGGAAACCTAAATTTGACTGAAACACCATACAATACAGCGATTCACATAACATACAGTATAATCTGAATTTACAGTGCTGTCACTTAGGAAAAAACAAAACAGAAATGGAAAAGAGCTACTGTTGATAATGCTTGTGAAAAAAATGTTCGTTCTGAGCGTAAAGACGTGGTTTAATTTTTCCATGTCGTGGAAATCAAGGCTGTTCTGTTGTAAAGTAAACTTGGACCTGAGAAGACGGGAGGCAAAAGTGTGCCGCATACACTCCTTATTATTCTTTCATGTCCTCCTTCATCTCTTCCATGGATTTTCTCTTGAAAAATCCAGCCTGTGGAAACATAAGCAACTAATTAAAGAAACTATAAAGAATTCCTACAAAATGTCATCTCAAAACAACTAGTACAATTACGTGTAGACGTGCGGGGACTGTTTCACGTCAATGCTTTGGTCAGGCCCAGTGCTGACATTAGTCAGCGGTATAAATGAGACTGAACATTTCAACTGTACACTTGAGTTTTCATACTATTGCACAACTGACCAAAAAAAGAATGGATTTGCCAACATACCTTCCATAATATTAAAATGACTAGTGCCAGTATGAGCAGCCCGATGAGAATGCTCACTATGATTATCCACAGCGGTATCCCACCAAGGGATTCTTTTGAAACCTGTATTTTCACCTGTGATCAGAAGTAGACGAGACGTTACTGTTTCTCGGAGCTCACGTGAGAGCGACAGGTCATCATTGCAAGCCTTTGATTCGAGACACAGGTTTGGAACTGTTAAGCTAAAACTCAAGGTATAGCTGTCACATGAGATACATTTTAATGCTCCTGAGAAAAACTGAAAGCGTTTCAGCACTGAGCACTTACATCTCTGCTCTCATTGTCCTTGCTGAGCACAAAGAGAGGCACAGGCTCCGCCGGGTACTCGAGCGTAGCATGAACAGTAAGCTGTAAACTGGTGAACTCGGCCTGTAGGCAATGCAGCATCAATCAGTCATCTAACCAATCGACCAACCGACCAACCAGTCAAAAAAACAACCAGTCAGTTATCTGCCAGTTAGTTGACTTACAGAACCACTGAGATATATAGTACTGTGCAAAAGTGTTAGGCATGCAACTTCAATGTCTGTTGAGAAGTTCAGGTAGATTCTTATCTACCATCAGGGAGGTTTCTGGTTGGTCCCAAATTCATTCTGCAGCCTGAGAATGACCTCAAACACCCAATCTCAGTCATACACAACTATCTTGAGCAACAGATGGTCTGGTCCCCACAGAGTCCTGATCTCAACATGATCGAGTCAGTCTGGGAGGACATGCAGAGACCGTCAAAGTGTGCAGAAGACCTGTGGGCAGTTCCTCGAAATGTTTGGAAGAACCTACCAACCTCTACCTTAAACTGCATGCAAGTTTGCATGAGAGAATTGATGGTGTTTTAAAGGCAAAGGGTGGTCCCACCAAATATTGATCTGGCTGAGGTATTTTTTGTCTACTGCACTTTTTAGAAGGTTTATTTATTAATACGTATTTTTGGAACCTTTCTTGCTTTATAGCATTTTCCCCACAGGTGCCTAAGACTTTTGCACAGTACTGTATATCAACTAACCAATCAGCTTCCAGAATGGATTCGTGTTTTCTTTTGGCTGTTATATATTTTGAAATATTTACAGCATCAGTAATTGCAGGGTGTCTAATGCAAATGTTTTCACTTGAAAATGCACAATGTACGATATTGTCCACATGAAATAACCTTTGCACCGCAGCGGAGACACATACTTTGATAAAAGTGGGATTCCAGAGCCTGAAGGTGGCATTGACTTGGCTGATATTGGCATTTCTTAATGTGCAGTTGAAGGATGCGCATGGAAGATCTTTACATGCCTTGGAAGGAAAGGATTGGGAGCATCAGGTTAGTGCTGGAAACAGCCCTGCAACTTGCAGGGGTGAAACACTTGACAAAGAGAAATGCATACATCACTTCTACAGCACCCACCCCACATAACCCCCACCTCCCACACAAAAACCCTAAGAGGAAGTCTGTACACTCACCACAAGGTAGTTGCTCAAAGTTTCCTTCAGGGGGGTCGGTCGGTGCAAGTTCTTCGGACTTATTTTCAGTGGGTTGACAAGAGCTCCAGCTTTGCATGCCACATTCTGTAAGAGCAAATAAAAGCCAACATGTATTTGCAGATAATATTGGTGAAAATTCAAAATCCCATATTAAAAATTAAACTTCGGTGCAGTAAACCCAGTTGTAGATAACCCTTCGAGATAAAACAAGTGGTGCTTTCAAACCTCTTCTTTCAAACAACAACTTTAATAATAAATCATCTAAATTGTACCCCAGCTCAGGATGTGCTCTGGACCCCAGCAACCCACTGCAAATGTGAATGTTAAATAAATAATTGCTAATTTCTAATAAGTCTTACAGATTCTTTTTTGTTTGTTTTTTGCGTTTTTTCCAAAGTTTGCCTACAAACCAACCAGAAGACATCTGAGTGAAGCTCACTGGGATGTACAGTACTGTGCAAAAGTCTTAGGCATGCAACTTGAATGTGTGTTGAGAAGTACAGGTAGATTCTTATCTACCATCAGGGAGGTTTCCGGTTGGTCCCAACTTCATTGTGCAGCCTGAGAATGACCTCAAACACCCAATCTCAGTCATACACAACTATCTTGAGCAAAAAGAAGGGATCCTACAACAGATGGTATGGTCCCCACAGAGCCCTGATCTCAACATGATCGAGTCAGTCTGGGAGGACATGCAGAGACAGTCAAAGTCTGCAGAAGAACTGTGGCCAGTTTGGAAGAACTTACCAACCTCTACCGTAAACTGCGTGCAAGTTTGCATGAGAGAACTGATGCTATTTTAAAGGCAAAGGGGGGTCCCACCAAATATTGATCTGATTGAGGTTTTTTTTGTCTACTGCACTTTTTAGAAGGTTTATCGATTAATAAGTATTCATGGCATTATTTTTGGAACCATCCTCGCTTTATAGCATTTTTCCCACAGGTGCCTAAGACTTTTGCACAGTACTGTACATCCCCATGGGNTTATTTTTGGAACCATCCTCGCTTTATAGCATTTTTCCCACAGGTGCCTAAGACTTTTGCACAGTACTGTTGTTGTACTTTGAATTTTCCAACCAAATCAAGTTACAAAGGAATGTTCTTGCACTCACCTTGGAAGAGGCCACGTTTGTCAAGTACAGCAGATTGCTCTGTCGTTGGGATTTGTTAGGGTAAGTAATGTTTAATGTCAAAGGAGGGATTTCTTGATAGATTTCTTTTTTAATCTGCAGGACAGAGTGCACGCAACACATGCCTTTAGTATGATAAGCGTTACTGAACCACTGCCCACGGCACTAAAACCAAAGTCAGTGAGTTTACTGTGACTCAGTGCTTTATGCCCCTACCGTATAGCTAATGACGACTTCATCTCCAATCATACTTGTATGGTTGAATTCACTTGGGAACTCTTCTCCTTCTTTGAAAATGATGTGATCTTGCTTCATATATCTGGCCCTAAAAAAGTAACATTGTCTGTCACATTAGATGCAAGCGATCCAAATGTTTTCAGGGGCAAGATGCTATATGCTACTGACCGTAAACAGCAATTTGGTTTTAAAATGATAAAGAAATAAAGATGGAAAAAAGACATCTTCTAAAGTGCCATTGTAGAGCATTCTGAATTCTCAAAAGCAATGGCAGATGAGGGAGGAAATGCTGGACTCACACTGAGAAGCTTAGGCCTGCCTCATACTTCACTGGTATGATGATATTGCGCACATTGTCATGAAGGGTGGATTTTGGTTCTTCACTGTCACTGTTACACATGGACATGAAAGACAAGCAAGGTTGACATCATATTTACACAACAGGCTTCTCCTGCATAATTCATTCAGGAAGATCTGCCTGTAAAGTGGATTCTTCTGGGAAAAAAAACCTAAACTGTTTGTAAGTAACTGTTTTTTGACAAAAAAGAGAACTACTTGTCCGACAAATTCCAAATTCCGGTATTATGTTTTTACATGTGGAGAATTCAAATCAAAGTCCAAAATATCAGAACTGCTCTGGATACCTGTGAAGCCAGAGGTAACATCCACAGGTTCAAAACTCTTTAAACATACTATATTTATGGACTCATTTTCCCAATCCCCTTTTGTTTGTCATCATTTTTCTTAATATTATATTCTGTTTTTGTTTGTTTATTTGTTTGTTTGTTTGCTTGTTTGCTCTGGGGACTTGGTGGAGCTTTTCAGATATTTTTCAATATGCAATATAAAATCAGAAGTGTTCCTCAGCTCATCCCAGAATCACCACCTGTTATGTTAGGTTACTGCTCCCTGGATGCTACACACACACACACACACACACACACACACACACACACACACACACATTTTGTGCAGTTTATAGTGGCCAAGTAACCTGAAATGCATGACTTTCTCACTGGTCTTGGAGGAACCCAGAGCACCTTCAGGAAACCCAGGCAGGCACAGGGAGAACATACAAACTCCACGTAGCCTGGAAGCTGGAACTCAAACCATCACCCAAACAGCCCAGGTGCTATTATGTAGCAGGGCTACTCACTGCACCACCATGCCATCTAATAATAATAATACTAATAATAATAATAATAATAATAACTTGAACACCACCTAACACGGAAAGTCCTGCACTTATTAAAAAGCACCTTTAACAACACAGACGTGACCGGTGGGTGAATCCAGGTGCGGAGTTTGTTTACAGTGTCAAATGGGCAAATCTTTGCGGGAGATGNAAAAGCACCTTTAACAACACAGACGTGACCGGTGGGTGAATCCAGGTGCGGAGTTTGTTTACAGTGTCAAATGGGCAAATCTTTGCGGGAGATGAATATTCAAACAGAACTCAATATGAGAAATGTGATCCGGACCGGTGAAATACACAAGGACTGCAAGAGGAGTTTCAATAACTTATCATTCGCTACAACACAACTCAAATCTCTGCAGTGAACGGCGCTGCCGGCTTTCTTCACGAACACTGTCCTGATCGGCTGACGTGCAGCAGGTTTGCCGGAAGGTTCCTAGCAACCTGAAGAGGAGGAATTGTGGCCATGGAAGACCTCAGTGCTGAGGGGTCATGACTGTGACGCTCCTATCACCCTCTCACAGAACACAGAGCAGAACAGATGACCAAACCACACTGAGTCATTTGCAATGATACTGCCTTTCAACTGAATTTTTTTTGTCTTTTCAAGTTTCTAACCGATATGTCTTTCCTTTGCATTTTGATTAAAACTCTTCCTTAGTGGCTCTTTATTATGAAAGATGACAAAGTCAGAAGATTTGTGAACAAGCTGCCCATGGCTGTGAAAGAGCAGAGATGCACAGGAGAAGCTGATGTCAGAGTTGGGCCCTTGCTGTCATCAAGGCTTGTACTCTGAATTGAAATTTCTGTCCTTGGAATTTGTTTGATACCGCTTGAACATTTGGGATCCCGTTGCACAAATTTCACGGTGCGATTTACTTGTGAGCAGGAGGTCTTGGAAAAGGACTGTCTGTTGCCACGGCCATCAGTGGGCTGGTGGTATGTTGCCGGATGGCTGGGAAATCGTGCGAATGGCTGTTTGTCTGATTTGAGTTTTTATTTTAAATTGCTAAGTATTGAAAGGAGAAGATTTTAAAAAACTCCCTGGCAAATTGACCCACTGATTTTTCTTGTCTTTTGACCCTCTGAACCCAACATGGCCCTGTGTACCATGCCTGTATAGACACAAGCTTTTGCGGCTGTTTATTAATTGGAAAAAAAACTGGGAAAATTTCTATTTGTGTTAAAAACATAATTCAACACAGAGCTCTCTTACCTTGACAATTTATTATTAGATATAAGCTTAAAGTAAAAAAGGAAAAAAAAAATTGTACCTTGTTGCACGTACATTGATCTCAATGTTCCTCAGAACATGCGCTGGATTTACTTCAAAGTGAATTTTAAAAGATTCCTGTGTGAAACAAACAGCAATAACTGTCATAGATACTTAAGCAGTACAAGGATGGAAATAATGCTAAGAAGCTAAATGAGAAGGTTGGAAATATAATGTATTGTAATATTTTGTACTGTGATCAAAATGGAAAACCCAAAAATTACCTGTTCATCCGTTGTGAGAAAAGGGTATCCGACGGCACAGGTCACATTACCGACATTAGATTCACAGTCTCTGTCTCTCGGCTGCCGTGAGGAAAGAACGATTTGACAGCTTTTCTCACATCAGGTATTTTATCATAATGTGTTCATTTTCCACCAAGTAGGTAAACATACTGTACTGAGGATATTTTCTACAAGTTAGGCTGTAGCAACTGGACTGTGTCCTCATTGCAGCTATAAAACATAAAACCCCAGTTTATGACACTTTTTCCTTCTTAGTGCAACTCTTATTTTCACAAGAATCTGAAAACAAAAATTTGTGCAGTCTCAGATTTTCAAATTATTTTTAACTGTTGCATTAAAACGATAAACTTGGTGACGTATCGATATCTGAACTCAGCAGTTCATTTCAGAATTCATTCATTTGCTCTGTCTGTAGTGACAAACACTTCGATAGGAAACCTATGAAAAGTTGGTTTTTTTCAATCATTAGTCACAGATAAACAAACTGAATGAAATAAGACCAGCAATAAACACACCCCCCAGATTAAAAAAAAAAAAATCAAATTAGATAAAACTATGAATAAGCCATACCTCAACTTTCACGTAGTTTATGTTCATGGAGTGTGTGATTATAACCTTGGTATTGTAGGCGCTGTCTTTCCGATTTGTAATGTTAACTTGAACATTGAACTTTTCCTGAATTGCTTTTATGATTAGACTATAAAAACAGAAAAGAACAAAAGGAAATCAGAAAAAAGGAAAACATTGTGTGTTGTTTTGGCACATTCACCACAAGCGGTTGAACTAAAGGTGCACAGTAGGTAAAATTCCAAACATGTTCGGGGTTTGCTAGTAAAGCAAAGGAAGTCAAATATGGATATGAATACATTTTTACACTTTTCTAAAATGTACAATGAAACACAAAGCATTAGCTAGATGAATATATTCGTCTCTTTTCCAGACATGCATTAAATTTAGTTTTTGGAATCAGGGACTGTCCACTGAAAATGTAGTTGTTGGTTCATGCAGGTCCAGAAATCATAGCAAGAAATGAAGACATTGCTGGTGGAGTTCATATTTAAATGTGAAAATACATACCTTGTTATATTTGCAGAAGCTTCAAGTTGTAAGTCCGTGATGCACTTTTCATTGTTTCCACAGTCCACCAGCGGAAGCTGAAAGAGACGGCCTTCTGAGTATACAAGCCAGGCACTTTAAAATGACTTAACAGCATTCTTTCCAGGCATCCCAAGGCTTTCTACAGAAGCACTTGAGCTTTTAGGACACATAGTGTATATGGAGCAGCTGGATTGCTTTGAAAATGTCTGAAACATTACTCAGAAAACCTGTCCCCTTGATATCCCGCTAACCTTTCTGTGTGTCAGCACCCAGTGTCAAAGTGTAATGACAGACCGAGGGACACATTTTCATTGTCCCGAACATTACAGAGGCTCTTGAGGCTCCTTCAGCTTCTTGCTCCACTGAATGCTGATAATCATGGGAAACTCTGTGCTGAGATGTAGTATTTTTATCTTTGCTCAACAGGTTTCGATCACCTCCGGACTACACTGTTGCACTTAATATAAGACAAGCGTGCTTATGAATTCAGTGCAAAGAAAATGGATAATGTCACTGAAACGTGTCAGTGTAATGTATATTGAAACAAATAGATTAATTTTGTTAACTTCCATCCATCCATCCCTCCATCTTCATTGAGCCCTGAATCCATTTGCTGTCATTCAAGCTAATTCAGCAATAATACATATTTCTATAATTGCTTGGCTACTGCAAATAAAAAACAAAAGAAATAAAACTGAACCTACTGTCTTATTGAGAGAAGTTGGTAAATCTCCATCCAGCACTGGGCCTTCGTCTTTGTTGACTAAGCCAAACATCAGTGAGATCATAATAGGGTCTCTGAAGTCCAGTTTATCCTGCAAGGAGAATTAAATGATAAAACAGGTGCGAATGCTTAAAAATGAAAGTTGAGATGTGGTACCATTAGAATTGAAAGTTTAATGCCAAATAATGGCACCAATATGGACTTAAGAGTTACTGTCCATAAATAATCATCAGAAGCGGGTCTGTCAGGCTGGTTTGTAATGTGCAGCAGTTGCTTGTATGAAGCTGTCAACGGTGAAATGCAGAGTTCTGGAAACTGTGAGTAATCCGTGCAGCTTTTGCATTTCCTTTGAGCCGCTGCGCTCTGTTTCTGATTAAAAGTTAAATGTCCTCTGGCTTGGAAGCTGTTTGTCTCTTTATTTCACGCATTGTACGTTCGGAATAAGGAATATTACGTTTCACCATGTCTTTTGCACGAAAGTATAATAAATCATAGCCTGATATTACTGCGTCCTTCATTTCCTTTTTCTGAATGATGATGAAGTGTTACAACATGCAGGATTTATGCTCTGTGACATCTGGTTGGAGGTCAATCTTAGATATGTACTGCAATTGGCAGAAAATGTACATCACACCAAATAAACATCCCTTTGATAGCAGCGTGATCTTTGTCTTTTTATTTCAGGGTAAGGAAGATGAAATGCTTTCTAACTTTGTTTAGAAGAATGCAACAAATGTTTACAAGCGCTATGGTTGCCAACTGGCCTGGCGCTGAGTTAGTCTAGGCTCATCTTAGATGCAGTGAAGCTCAGGTGCCAACGGGTTAGTCAGCAGCGTGCCGCACCTGCATGGACACAGGCGTTTGTGGCCGTTTGCTGCTAGATGTGTCAGTATTGCGCTTCTGTGTGAACTGGACGCTACCGCTACCCTGTCGTTTCAGTCACTGTCTCATGAGAAGGGAGAATGATTTACTTGCCAACATGTAGAAGACGTGCTGCCTGCACAAGCTGTCCTTGTTGGACACCATGGCCTTCACCATGGCCTTCCTCTCCGTGCTGTTTACCATCAGTCCTCTTGATGCCGCTCTCAGGGAGTCTATCGTAACACTGTAATTCATCTCTGCAAAAAATAGACAATTCAACCTTTACCAGATTGGTATTGTAGTTTGGGCCCTTTGCCAAAACCGCTTTAGAACCATGATGGCTGAAATGTGTCATTAAGTGGCAAACGTTTTCAGTTATTGTATAACTGTAAATATACAGTACTGTGCAGAAGTTTTAGGCACCTGTGGGAAAAATGTCGTAAAGCGAGGATGGTTCCAAAAATAATGCCATGAATACTTATTAATCAATAAACCTTCTAAA
>UFQX01001675.1:0-16367 GCA_900497675.1 Arapaima gigas
AAATATCTACCTAACTACGCTAGTCTAATCTAACACAGAAAATACAGGGGTTGGCACCCGCCCACTTACCTAGTGTATATAACAGTATGTACAAGCCTACGTGAAGTTCAATGTAGGTGCGCGCACATACTAGCCTGTTCTCAATCCAAGCCAACAACCCAGTGAACAACGTGACATCAAGTGCGTGACTATTTACACCGCTGACTAAACCAAAATCCACTACCCAAAACCAGAATCCTTAAGCCAAAACAAAGTCAAACCAGAAGTCACGCGTAACAATATAACAAAGTCAAATACACGTAGCAAACAGCAATCGAACGAGTGAGCCAAAAAGCTAGCTTTTGGGGGTGTCGCAGTGCTTCTTATCAAGGGGAAAGCCCGCCCCCAGGTCATCGGTTGGCACATTCTGATAGGTTGATTGTTGACCGACGGATGGAGCAAACCACCTGTGACACAGGACAGAAGAGACAGGGGAAAAACAGAAAAACAACCGCCAAACAACTGGAGCAACACAGACACGTAACAATCCTACACACAGCATTTTTTACCACATTGGTACCTTTCTGACTCCTACTTGGTCATTTCAATTATTTTCATTTTTACCCTTCTTCCCAGCATTTCCAATTAGTATTGCAGTCAACATGCTCATTCCTCCCATGTAAATAATTTGCAGTATAAGCAGCCATTCTTCGTCCCTTTCAATCTTCACTCTTTTCTTTAGACATTAAGAAAATGTTTTACTTGTTGACTTTAATATCAGTGTTCAGTGTATTATTGTTCTGCACAGGAAGTCAGCATGACCTTGTTCTTTCCAAAGACCTTACAGACGTCTAGTCCTCTCAAGCCTACAATTTTCAAACCATCTTATTGTTACAAACATTAATGAAAAGCTTCTGTGATATAATTGCTATATCAGTCACCAAAATGTAAAATGAAAAATAAAATCACAGAGCACATATAGAACAAGATTAAGCAAATGAGGCTATGGTTTTAATCATAGGCCAACAACAAATGTTGATGATTGTTTTTTCCTAGAAGTGTGCAAGTTGGGTGTTAGGAAAGGCTTCATCCTAGCTTGAGACAAACAAGCAGGATAAGGTTGTAAGGAAGAACAGATGGTGCTTCCTGGTAAGCGTGAACTTTGGTGATAAAGAAAGCTTGCTGAACTGCTAGCCAACAGAGAGAAGAAACAGACCCCAATAGTCCTTTTTCCAGCTTTTGGAACTGACCTCACAATGCATTAGGAATCCTGCAAGCTCTTTGTGACCATCAACACTGTCTTGTGGCCCCTCTTGGTGATATGTCCATTCCTTTTACAGCTACAGCACCTGCAGTGCCACTTTTGACAACTCAGAGCTCTCTCTATGTGACAACACATGTTCTTCCTTTGATTCAGCTGTGTTTGTCTCTTTCTTTCTCTCTTGCTGGGGATGTTTGTGTACAAGTAATTAGCAGGTTTAATAGTATGAACAATCAAGGGGCTTGACAGATTGGGCTGCTGCAAAGAGCAGGAAGCACTGTACCAAGGGCATTGTGCTTGAGTATTTGTTTTCCAGCTGCTATAGGGATCTCCCAGTGTCTTTGCTCCACTTATCCTCCCTCCTCCTCTCACTCACTATTTCTGGCCCTCTCCCAATCTCACCTTCTCATGCCTTTGTCACATCACTTGTTGCATTCCTAATGTCACAGTGGTCTTTAGGGCCCTCAGTTGGCTGATCAAAGACAGCTGGCTGGCACTCCAATGGAGGTTGCTCCTGTACTTTAGATAACTGTCTTTTTCTGGAAAAATGGCTATGGAGCAGAAAAAGTCCCTCTGAGCTTGCTCTGAGTGACTGACAAATTAGTCTTTGATAGAAATCAATACCTGGCAAGTCATTCTGCTCCTGTGCAAATAAAGCTGTCATTATTTCCAACAATATGCTACTCATTTCTCATTGAGCAACTGTGTTTCACATGAGTTTTGCACAATGTGCTATTGAGATTGGGCCATAATCTTTGGTAATTAATAAGAATGTAAGAGCTGGGATTATCGAAGGGCCAAAATCTGGACCGTTACTCTGCCGACTGAAGAACCTGACAGCTTGCTCTCCCTCTGAGGAGATCTAGATGGCTGGCCAACATAGTCCCACTTTATTTCCTTATCTGACCGATGCAAGACCAACTTCATTGTATCCAGAGCCTCTCCTTTGTGGGAGAGCACATCAGACAGGACAAGATAATTTATCAAAACTGTCAGGGTTAATAAGAATAGAATTATATGGTCTACAAGGGGCTTTCAGTAGAGTGAGATAAATTGCATTCATCCATTGAATCAAGGGTATTTTACTAGAATGCTAGTTGATTTTTAATCCCATTGCTTAATTTACATTCCAATGTGCTTGATAGAATATTCTGTTACAAAAAAGATTCGTCAAAAAGTGAAAAATCACAATTTCATCCATATGTGTAAAAAAGCATTAATTTCACACAAATACCTTGTTTGTGTACCAGTGCAGCAGGGTCCACAGGCTGTGTGTGCACTGTATGTCAATATAATGGGCATTATATATAAACTGTATATGATTTTGAGAGTGGCATTATAACAAGGAGTGTTAGATCCTAGGAAAGACAGATATTTATTCACGTACATGTGGCTGATGCAAGCAAAAGTTAAGTTGAAATGGGCTCCTGTTGTTTCTTATAAACGGGTAGATGTTTCATACACATTGGACCACCTCATTACACCATACAGCATGGTCCTGGAGTGTGTGTATGCAAAGTGCAGCACAATCCCAGCATATGTGTGTGCAATCCCCACATGTGCCCTGTGTTAAAGCAGATAATATAAGGATATCATAATCAACACAAGTTAGAGCTGTTTCAGTGTTGTGACCAGTGCAAAAACCTAACTGAATTTTGTTAGATATGTAATGATAACTAAGGAAGCTGAGAAGCCACAATCTTTTCTGATTTTGGATAAAAAAGTTGTGTGTACTCGATTGTTGCAGGTAGCCACTAAGATTTTGCAATTGCACACTACTGAGACATTTCTATTTTGATTCACATGATTCTGGCAATATGTAGGCTGCTCCAGTTTTAGATTTATAACATCTGGAGGTGGTCTCTCTTATTTCTAATAATTCATTGAGGCCTCAAAATGTCTTTTGTTCATCTGCAGGAAATGAAAAGCTTTGTCATCCTTTCAAGGTCATGTGTTTCATTAGGTACAAAACAGAAAGACAAAGTCTGAAGGTTTCAAACATAAGTTATTAGTCAATAATAGTTTTTAGTCTAGTTTTTGTCACAAATAATAATCTGGTATTTCCGCATAAACACATTTCTTTTAGACCTGTGCTGTCCCAGACTTTCAGCTTTATAAAGGTTTTATTAACTTTTCTCCAGAATGCTTCAGTAACAGTGGAAATCTTTTTTACCAATAAAGAGAATGACAAGAAGTCATTAATACTGTTTAGATATTTTAGAAGGCTACAATTTCTGATGGACTTGAAAAAATATCAACTCCTTTACTCAATTATTTGTATGGTTTCTGTGCAAAAGTGGAAACTCCTTAGATCACAAGAAAGTGTTTCCAGCCATGTTAATGAGTTGTAGTTTTTCATTGTTTTTTGTTAGAAATGTGAAATTACTAAAGCCACTTTTAAGAAAACGTAGACAGAGATATGTAGTCTGATGAGTGAGCATTCAAACTTTGCAAAAGTGGTCAGCAGTGAAGAGACATTGAAAGCTGGAGGCAACAGTGACGGCAGGAAGCGATGAAAGACAGCAGTGATTTAGAGACTCTGAGAGCCAAGTAAGGATAGAGAAGGAATGGCAGAGAGCCAAGTAGCAAAATAGGGAAACAGAGAAGCACAGTGAGACATGAAGAGTAAAGCAGTGGCAGCGGCTGACAGCCAGGCAGGAAGAGTGACAGAGAGGTAGGCATTAAGTGGAATAGAAAGAGACGTAGCTGCTTATATTTTTTTCACTTTTTTAATTCTTTCATATTCCTTTTCAGAAATATTCTTTTTTTGATTCAGTCATCTTAAACATAGCTGATATATTTTACTCTCACAACAGTGAATGGGCTATGTGCTTCCCAAAGTTCAAAATCAAATAATTTATTTGAATTATACTACTGTGTAATTATACTTGTATAACTTTAATTGGAATCTGCTGTGTGTATTAGAACATTTAAATGTTATAACTGCTGTTGCCTTTTTGTTTCAGCACACCAAATTAAATGGAATTTATTATTTCTTAGGTTTGATGCCAGATGGCTCATCTGCTGTCTCAGCCTTATTAGTAATAAATTATCTAGTCAATTGTGGCAGAACTCAGGCATAGTTTGCACATTTCCATCTCCATTGCTTTGTAGTCACTGTTAGAGAATCCAGAAAGAAGGCTGACAGTGCTTGATGGTTTAATTCCCAGGAATATTGTTTCTTGACTTAATGTTGCAGGTTCAGTTAGGCCTTGTCTCAATGTTCTTTTAAAGCAAAGAATACAAAATGGGTCAAACGTTACTTTAAAAAGAACATTGCGATAATGTGGTGGAAATACACAAGTCAGGAAATGAGTATCCCAAAGGCTTTTACGATTCCATGAAACACAGTCAGGACTATCATTAAGGCATACCCTCCAAATTGAATGACCAAGCAAGAAGGCTGATCAGTGAAGCTGCCAAAAGGCCGATTGCATCTTACAAAGTACAGCAGTGGCAGCATCCTGTTATGGGAATCATTCTCTTCAGCTGGGACTATAGAACTTTTCAGGATAGAAGGAAAGCTCAGTGGGGTGAAATACAGGTAAATTCTTGAAAAAAACCCATAGCACTCATGCAGGAAGTTGAAAATTGGAAGATGATTCACCTTGCAATATGACTCAAGGTACTCCACCGAAGCAACTGTGCAGTGGTTGAAAAGCAGAAAGGTGAATATGGGCTAATCAGAGCCTTGACATAAATCCCATCAAAAATTTTGGAATGACATGAAGAGGACAGTCTATTAAATGTCACCATGTAGTTTGACTGAACTTAAACAATTCTGTAAGGAAGACTGTGCAAATATTCCTTTCTAGGAATGCAAACCATATAGATGTATTCAGACTTAAGGCTGTAATCCAAGGACAAGTTGCTTTCTGTTATCCAACTTTTATCCTAATTTATTTTTTCAGAAATTTTGCTTTCTTTTTTGTTTGGATGTTGCAAGGTATAGTGTATAAATAAAACTGGAAAAAATTCTGATTTTCTTTTTTGCTTAGGGCAATAAGTGAATATTTTAAAAAAGTGGTGGTGATTCCAAATTATCTAATATTGTCAAATCACCTTAAACAAAGATGTCAGTTAAACATAAGTTATAAAAGTACCTTTATGATAATAATAAACAGTTTCCTGTCTTGGACAGGATAGGATAGGATATGACTATTAATCCCCTGTCTCCATTGTGTGTAATTTACACATTGATGTAATGATAATAAAAAATGGGATGCTTAGAAAGTGGAAACACCATCATAAGTTCCAGGAAATAAACCTGTAGGGAGGCTCTATTGTTTTGTCTTTTGAACTTAGCGATGAGGCTGAGGTGTGCTTGTTTCCCCTTCCTCCCTCTTCTTGACTAATGAGCCCTTCTTGGACCTTTCCAAAATAATAAGTAGCACAGTATCTCTTTTAATGTTCTAGTATTATAACTTACTTAGTAGTCACTTTTTTTGTAATAATTCAAAGTTAAATGTATGCTATTATTGTAATTTTGTTAACCTATAGCCCTCATCAAACTAGAAAGTTGAGATTAATTAACACATTGAGACAAGTAAGGCTAATCAATCAGTTGCTTAGATGTTTAGGGGCTATTATACAAGTAGTAATAAATTGAGTAATATTTTACAATATTATAATCAAGATTAATTTTTATAAAGTTTAATAAATCATTTAAATTGCCTTAGTTTAGCTATATTTCTTAATTGAAGGAAGCACAATCTAGTCAATGCAATAACATGAGAGTCAGAGAATCGGTTAGAGTCCAATAAAACACCTACATTTTTACACACTCACTACACATGAAAATCAGTCAGTGGGTGCCAATAAGCAGATGTTTCAAAAAATAAAGAGTTGCTGTAAATTTACTTGAAAAAAATGCCATTCAAGTTGTGGCTCATCCATCAGATCACAGTGAAGAGGACAGTTTGTCCTCATTAATAGGGATGAGCAAATATACAACTTTATTAAAAACTGTACACGTGATCTTTAGTGTTTTACGTCATTTGTGTCTCTCTTGTCATTAATTTTGTGATTAAATAAGTAGCATTGAAGGTAGATGTTTGCTGTGGTCATTGAAAAAAGATAACACCTGGAAGAGATGAATCCTTAGTCCAAATACAGGGGTTGGCAGGGATACTTGCCTGCCATTGCCCTGCCACCAGGAGATGTTCCAGGATTGAAAGGACAAAAAAATAATGAGTGGTGTCACTCAGCTGATCACCATCCAGCTGACCTGAAGGTAAAAAATTTGCTGTGTAAAATTTGCTGGCAATTTTATTTTTATCAGCAGCACTTTCACAGATGAACAAGATCAATGGTTTTCAGCCTGATCAAATTTATTATATTGGCAATACTCGGCCAGCTGAAATAGCCTGTAAAGTTGAATTAAGACTTTATATTTTAGTTTGCTACTTTCTACTCTTACAACCTGGAACACTTACTATCCTTAACTCTTTGTTGAAGTTGGCTTTGAAGTTCAGAGCACATCTCAGAATCACAGGGGAAAAGGTTTGTCAAACATATACTCAGGATGGGAGGACAGTCCTTCACATGATAACCACACATGCACACACACACACACACACACACACAGACACATTCAAAAACTAAAGGCAATATAGTTACTAGTTCATCTGAAACCGCTTTTTTTTCGGATTGTCATTCATGCAACATAGAGACAATATGCCAACTCCACACAGAGCTAACATTAAGTTGCTAGAGGACCTAATTTACAATGTAACAATAATTACAACCTGCGCATCTATTAAATAGGATACTTATAAGTATGAAGAACTACAAAGACCTGTTGGCGTGACAACTGTGTTTTTTAGTTAATTCTGAACTAATTAATCAACTAATGCCACCATGACAAAGAAGGGAATCCACAGACAGCTATATACTTACACAGACGTTAAATCACTAAAACTAATTTAAACAATTCAGAGTCAAAGTAATGCTGTTTCAGTTACACGGCCTGCATGGATTTCGATTGCCATAATGAGTTGACACTTCAACCTGAACATGGTGCCTATTGTAGCATGTTCTTATCTGTGCATATTTTATGTGTTGGCTCTGCGAAGTGCAGCTTTTCTAGCGGTTCTTGTGGATCATGCTCCTTCTAAAACCGGGGACCAAAACCCAGCACCACTAATACAGAGGAAATCTCAGTTTGATGAGCATGTAAACCATACATAAAAGTGTAAATTACTTATGAGTTATTTTTATTAAAATAACACCGATAATGTGCAATACACTTTTCCAGCCCTGAAGATGTAGCTCATTGTTGTTCTTCCCATGGAAAACAGACTCTCTGCAACAGACCCCAGCTGACTAAATTTCTACCCTATATGAATTTTAATACTACATTTATGAGATGAACACAGCATCATAAATGTTATCTTTTTACCCCAGTTTCATCTGACAACCACTTAATAACACAACAAAGTTAATAAAAACACAGCACTGAATGGCTTAGGCATAATGGGGAGGTTAGGTTAGTGTTAGTGTGTTTTTTCAATGTTTTTGTCACTCAGGTGTTGACCACTTATACAGATCAGGGTTGAGGCAGTCCACCACCTGTGCTGGAAGTGCCGATCACTAGACTAATGAGGGTACACCCTGGATGGAATGCCACTCCACTGCAGGGCACTATTTTTATATATTTATTAAATATAATTTGTGTGTCTGCGAGCCAATATAAGACCCACATCCCACCATTCATTCATCATTTCCATCATCATCCATCATTTCAACTCCACACTCAGTAGAAGTGATAACAGGCCATCAAGTTGTGTGTACAAATTGCTGATTCCAGGAGGTGCTGTTGGTGTCACCTGTGCAGAAACTCAACTATTAAGAGCTCTTGTTCAGTGGAAGCAGAGAGCCAAGTAGAGACCTTAAATAAATAACATCTCCTTAAGCATTTCTTAAAATAGTTAATAGTTAATTTACTACTGAGCTGTCAATCAGGTCTGAGGTACTGACTTCAGTCAAAGTCACAAACTTCAGAACATGGACATTGCAAACTGACACCTAACTCATATATTTATAAAATTAAAAAGCACAAGGAAGTGTGTGGGAAAAAGAAAGAATAAGTTGGAACTATTGATCCTTGTAGGTAAAATGGTATACAGCAATGGGACATGTAGGACAAAACAAAAAATAAATTTAAAAAAACCATAAAAAATCAAAAATAAATAAAAAATAGATAGATAGATAGATAGATAGATAGATAGATAGAAACCCTACTTTATGCAGTCCTGGTTTGTGCAGTTTCTCTCATAACTAATCTTTTATCAGCTCCATGTTTGCATGATAGATGCCTTCTTATAACTTCAAGCCATAATGCAGTGGCAGAAATTTGACTGCAAGAAATTCAGTCTGGTGAGGAGATAACTGGGCGGAAGTGAGGGACTGGAAATTAAAGGTGGACGTGGGTAAAAAAAAATAGGTCCCAAAGTGTATTGCAGTAACTACATTGAGGCAGAATATGATGCTGTATTCAGAGGATAAACGGATAGTTTATTTCATAGAACTGACAGCACCATTTGAAGATGAAGTTGAAGGAGCTTATGAAAGGAAGAAGTAGAAATATGCAGACCTAGTGGCTGAAGTTCGTGAACATGAGTGGCAGGCATATGTTAAGCCAGTAGAGGTAGGAGTCAGAGGTTTTGTCACAAAAACTATTACTTCCCTGTTGAGTGAGTTTGGAACTAGAGGGCGTATGTTAAAGGAAGCCGTGAAAGAATTGTCGGAAGTAGCTGAAAGGGCTAGTCAATGGCTGTGGATGAGGAGAGCTGAGCTGGAGTGGGGAAATGTGGTATAAATGTAGGTGGTAGTGGATGTGGTACGTAAGGGCCGTATGGAACTGGTGTCATAGAAGCACGCATAATGGTGCATGGTACTGCTTTAGTCAGCAGGGGCTATGTGGAGTTATGACCTAGTAAGCTTGGAGGGGGGTGGGTCTGAGACACTACGCCTCACTGCTGAACCTTCCGGAGGTGTCGTGGGCCTAAATCAGCGAAACACCAACGAAGGAAGGTGCCTACCTGACGACCCCAGTGAAGAGCTTACAAGGTAGTGTATTAGAGCTTGCTTGCTTGCGGTGGAGTAAGTGCTGCAAATGCTAAAGCGTATTTTACAGTGTTTTAGTGATATGTGGAAAACTGGTTTGGGATTTTTGGAGGCTGGGGTTGCATTATTATTTTTCCCCACTTAAAATAATGGAAAATGGGCTCTTATCCACCCATTCACACATCATCAATCCATTTTTGTTTACCACTTATCCTGAACACGGTCAAAGCAGTCTGGAGCCTATTCCAGAAGCAATGGGCATTAAGCTATGAAACTGCCCCTGAATGGGACGCCAGTCCATCACAGAAAATAGCATCTCAGTTTATACAAATTCACTTTGTACAGGGTTCACAGGAACAAATTAAGCACATAAAGCAGGGTTAACCTGCAAATAACTGTCACGATGACCCAGTAGTTAATGGCTTTAGATTCAAATGCAGGAGTTGTCTATACAATGAACAAGTGCAAACAAAGGTGACCAGGTGCTATGGACATGGTGAACTTGAGTGCACTGACAAACAGAAGACTAGAATATGATGACTGAAGGACTTGACGACTTTGAGGACAGAGGCTTGGAGATGTGGAAGACTGAGAACTTGAGAAACAAAGAGTTAGGTTTAACATATAAGAAACACAGGACTGACGACAGGGGCAGGTGCAGAGTAACAAGGAGCAGAGCAAAATCAAAGCAGGTTGGCATGGAGCAATGCAAGCAATGTTGAAAATCTGCACTGATGGAGTCTGTCTCTCTTTTATGTAGCAAGGTTCATATACAGATTAAAAGCAGATGGGAACAGATTTGCTTATTGTGAGAACCCCTGCTGGTCAACAGGGAAACTGTCCACAGGGGTTGCTGTAAGAACCATTAAATAACAGTGATAAAGTTAATTGCTGATGGGCCCTTGGTTGGTATTAAGGAGGCAGATGGTAGTTGCAGGCTCATAGTACCAGAAGTTCTTCTTAGTACATCTAAGTTGAATAAACTGATGGCTAAAATAGCTCATGGCAATCACTTCATTTAGAGGATGAGTCATTGTCCATCACGGACTGTAGTTTCCTTCTGTTCTTGGCCTCTGACACTACATGCACTGAATCAGAATTCTAACCCACAACAGAGTCCATTTTCTTGAGGAGTTTGTTGAGCTCATGCCAGAAGTGATGGTTCCCCAACACACCACAGTATGAAATATAACACTGGTGACTACGGTCTGTTAGCACATGTCAACAATGTTGCTGAACATGTTAAAAGACCTTAGCCTTGTAAGAAAATATAGCCTGCTCAGTCCTATTATGTACAGTGCATATACAATCACAGGCCGTTTTATTAGCAACACCATTCTAATACCCATTAGAACCCTGTTTGCTCTCAGAACAGCCTGAATTCTTTCTGGCATGGATTCAACAAGGTGTTGAAAACATTCTTTAGAGATTCTGGTCCATGTTGATCTGATTACATCATCTAATTGCTGCTGATTTGTTAGCTGCACATTCATGCTGCCAATCTACCCTCATACCATATCCCAAAGGTGGGCTGTTGGATTCAGATCTAGTAACTAGGGAAGTCATTGAAGTACCCTAAACTAATAGTTGTGTTCATGCAATAAGTTTGAGATAATGTGCTTTGGCATAATTGTGGCCATAAAATGATGCACATGGTCAGCAACATTCAATGTTTGAATGATTGTGGCATTCAAACAATGTTCAGTTTTTATTAGGAGGCTCAATGTGTGCTAAGAAAAGATTCCACACAGCACCACCACCAGCATGAACTGTTGACACAAGGCAGGTTGGGTCTGTGGCTTTATGAAGTTTACATCAAATTCTGAACCTACCATCTATGTGTTGCAGCAGAAATCAAGGTTCCTCAGACCAGGTGATGTTTTTCCAATCTTCAGCTTTCCAGTTTCAGTGAGCCAGTGTCTACTTTATCCTCAGCTTCATGGTCTTGGCTGATAGAAGTGGGACCTAATGTCGTCTTCTGCTGTTTTAGCCCATCCGATTCAATCTTCAATGTGTTGTGCATTCAGAGGTTCTTTTCTACCCACTGCTGTTGTAAAGAGTGGTTATTTGCGTTATTGTAGCCTTCCTGTCAGCTCAAACCAGTCTGCCCATTTTCCTCTGACCTCTCTCATCAACAAGGCATTTACACCCACAGAACTGCCTCTCCCAGGATGTTTTTTTTGTTTTTCCACACTCTGTGTAGACTCTGTAGGCTGGTGTGCATGAAAATCCCAGGAGAGATAGTAGTTTCTAAATTATTCAAGCCACCTTATCTGGCACCAACAAACATGTCAAAGTCACTCAGATCACATCTCCTCCCCATTCTGAAGTTTGATGTGATCATTCACTTAAGTTCATGACCTCAACCATCAATTCCTTCATTTTGCTGGAATGGAGCTGGAGGTGCTTTATCTTGCACCATGACACAAAGTCCGCAAACAAGCAGCTGTACTTCATCTCATCACTTTTATATGTATATGTGAGTGTTGCAGAATCATCAGAAAACTTCAGACAACTTTTGCAAAGCTGTATTTAAAGTCAGAAATGAGGTAAGCAGTCTGAAGTCTGACAAACTGCAGTCTACCTGTGAGATAGTTCACCATTCAGCTTTATCCACAACTAGAATGACTAGATGGTGTAGAAGGCACTGCAGAAGTATAAAAAAAACATGATCCTCACTGTGCTACCAGTTTTCTCCAGGTAATAATAAGCTTTGAGGACTAGATAATTGTATACTGGCCTGCAAACTGCAGAGGATCTTATGGGTATTTTATGAGAGATCTGATATAATCCAGCACCGTCCTCTCGAGAATTGTCGTGATATGTGATGTGAGAACCACTGGTCTGTAGTCTCACAAGCACCTTTTTTTCTAGGGGACTGGAATGAGGCAAGATGTTTTCCACTTTCTACAGGGTCACTGAAAAATTGAAAAGGTGCATAAGAATTCTAGATAGCTAGTTGCTGCATGCTTTGAGCTCCCTGGAGCTGATTCCAACAGTACTGACTGCCTTTTGACAATGCACACAGTCCTTTCACTTGTCTCTTGATGATTATCTGTGGTGGTTTGGTGGTAGAAGATAGGTGGTGCTGTGACTCTGCAAGAGAGCAGGTTGGGCAGAGATGTCCACACTAATAGTAGGTTTAAAGGGCAGGGGGAAGGGGGATGGGGTGCACACCGCTGAATAAAATTCGTTGAAGAACTGATTCAACTCAGTTTCCTCTAGGGCCTCCACTGTGGACTACCTGTAGCCAGTGATCTTCCCCACAGCTTTACATACTTTTTTCAAGTTGTGTTGGAGCCTTTCCTCCGATTTCTGCATACACATGATCTTTACCTTCCACAACTTTTTTCTATTCCTGTTGCACTTCCTTACACTTGACTCTGTCACCAGATCTGAATGCCTCCTTCTTCATATTCAGGAGGCCCTTTAATGACGTGTTGTTTTTTTGGGGACAGAAGTATCAGCACAAAAATTTACATATACAGTTATACAGTGAGGCCTTCAGTGTCCTCACAATATAAATCATCTTCTTGTCTGTTACCTTAAAATAGTTCTGAAGGGCTTCTGCTGCCACCTTTGTCCACATCCTCACTGTCCTAGTGAACACTGGATATGGTTTGATCACTAGTTTATATATGGAGTGAGGTGGACACATGACATGATCTGCCCACTTGTGGAAGTGCAGTGCAGTTATACACCTGTTTGACATTACCATACAGCATGTCCAGTGTTTTGTTGTTTGTGTACTGCACTATTTAATTGAGGTAGCTTCCAGCCTCTGAAAGCAATGATGAAGTTCTACCTGTCCTTCTTTAAAAGTCTGAACCCAGCTTTCTAAAAAATGACTTGTTTGTGACCCCTTGTGAAGATGCAGCACAAAAAAATAATGGGAAAAGAAATTTCTGATTTTTGATTTCACAACAACAGAACGGGCGGCTTTTCAGGGGTCAGGGCCCTGCAATGAATTTAATTTTCTGTTCCTTACACAAAGTTTGGGCAACATTGACAGACAGAATGTATTAATATTAATGTGATGGATACATAATGCAGAGAGCCTGTACAACTGCATTCTATCCTGGTGCCTGGATTGCCCAGAGGTGAAGGAATCATGGTAATCTTTCACGATGGAACTGATACACTGATCATTCCCTTTCTGTGTACGTTTAAGAAAATCTGCTTGTGCTGTTGAACTATTCCATAAAATCCCGATTTTTAAAGAATGAGTTAGGCCCACTCTACTTCTCATCAGGAGATCTCTGATTTTAGTGATGAATGCAAATCAGAATGCAATGTAACGGTCAGAAAAAGTGACCATGTCACAGACTAAGATCTAAACAGAGCCTTTTTTATGAAATTCATGTCAAAATTTCCTCTTTACAGGAAATTGTTATGGTTCCCTCTCCCGGTTGACCTGTCCAGTAGCCAGATAGTATTCAGGGCATCACAGAATTAAAAATTAGTATAACAAAATCCAAAAGTCTGTCCGAAAAGAAACTGAAAGTTGCGTGTCTGAAGTGGAACAGCAGTAATGTACTGTCGTTGGCACTAATGTATCATCAATTTTTTAAATTCAGTTCGATTTATTTTTCTACAGCATGTCATCTCACACAGTGACACAGAGCACTGGGCAACAAAACAGACATAAAGTAAGCCCACAGGTAAGACACTAGCTATACTTTCCTATATAGACTCAACGGTCAGTTTATTAGGAGCACCTGTAGACCTGCTTGTTCAGACAATGAATCATGTGGCAGCACCGCAGTGCATAAAATCATGCATACATGGGTCATGAACTTCAACTTCAAGTCAAATCTCGAGTCGAATAGGCTACAACAGCAGAAGACCATGTTCGGTTCCACTCCTGTCAGCCAAGAATGGGAAACTGACGAGTGGGCACTGTGTACTCACTGGCTCACAGCACCATACTGAATCAATGTCACAAAGAATTCAAGCTGTTCTGAGAGCAAGAGGGGTCCTACCTGGTATTAGAATGGTTTTTCTAAAGTGGCCTGTGAGTGTATATACAGAGAATCGTCTGTCTATCTATAGCTTTTGCCTGCTGAAATGTATTGTTTATTCTGAGTTGTATGTCTCTGGAGAAAAATCTGTCTGCAAAATGAATAAATGTAAAGAAATTTGAGGTAAAAAATAAACGCTTGGTAGATTTGAATATGTACTTTTTCTGTCCAACCTACAGTTCCACTTTCCACATAATTGTACTAAACTAAGAAAATCTTAAAATCATATGTGATTCCTTGTGAAAACACTCTGCTTAACACCATCTAACACAGCCCTTTTTGAGCCGTTTATCAGTTTTCTTGTTTTGGGGGGGGGGGGTCGATGCTTTTTTAATTGAATACAACAATATACACAGTGCCAACACAGTGCACCAAAACATTGTACCTCCTTCTACACACAGAGGGATAAGGGTGAAATTGTTACAGAGTGTCAAAGGGTCATAAAACACTGTGTAAGAACTTCCAAAATTGTGTCCTGCTCATTACTACAGTTTCATGTCTGGTATTGAAACCCTTCCCCTTTACTTTCAATTGGCTGAGTTTGGAGGACCTGATTCCGGCCTCTTACTGGTCCAAATAAATTTTTAAACAAAATTACATCATTTATTAAACATTCCTTTGTTAAGTATCAGGGTAAACTTTGAAATAGTTATAGCAATCGAGATACGATATTCATTCTGATAAAATTAATTCTGCTAAATAGGGATAGGAAGAGAGGTTCAAACTGCTAAGTCATCTTTAAACTTTTTAATAAACAGACAGTAGTTGCTCCCCATTAGGTTGGTGAGAACAGAAGTATTTTTCAATATTTAAATCCTGAATCCTATATTTCAATGGGAAAGGGCCAATTAGAATTGGGGGGGGTGTCAACTACATGGCTAAGGACTTAGATTGAGTTTATAATCTAAAAGTTTACTATTAGATATAGTCTTCAGAACTGCTAGGACTGATATTTCAGGGTTACTCAGGTACAGGGGAACATTGTCAGTGTACAGAGAAATACAGTGGTCTTCCCCTCCTGCTTTAACATCATGTATGTCCTTGTTATTCCTCATAGTTTCCAATAACAGTTTTATTACGAGTGTGAAAAGTAGAGGGGATAGGGAGCAGCTTTGACTGCAGTCCCCTCCCACAGAAAAGCCAGAGCAACAGAAAACCATTAGCATTGACTTGTGCTAAGGGATTTGGTTATAACAGCTTGTTTACATTGATGAAACTGCAGCCCATGTAAAATTTTTCCAGAACCGCAAATAAGAAAATGTTTATGAATCTTTTTCATTGTGGGTCTTTTTTCCAACCCGTTTCAGCACATCATTAAGAGAGAGACTCTAGCATCTATTGCCAAAGATGGTTGAGAGATTCTTTACGTTGGTACTGACACACTGTAGCTCAGATCCATTTTTCCTCTGATCTAAGCTCTTCCATCGATTTTGCCAACATATGGTTGCTGTTCCTTTGGCTTTCCATTGAAGAGAATTTTTGTTTAGTGCAATGCATATACAGCTCAATACACCTGCCTCCATGATGTCCATGTTGTCGAAAGCGCCCTTTGGTGTTCTTAGTGATGTGCCTGGATATCACTCCTGTTTCTGCTGTTTTGTTCAACTTCAAGTGAGTCTGAGTGAGAATCTTTGCTACTCTTAGAACAAGACATGTTTATGGTTATCTAACCCTGCTACCATTAACATTGGTGAATTTTTAGGGGACAGCTTATATAAGCATGAGCTGTATGTTCAGGTAATAGAATAGCCATCTGTCTGCAAACCCCAAATCAGAGACTAGTAGACAGTGTTTTTATCTTTGTAAATTATTATTAACAATGTCAACAACCCAAAGAAAAAATAAAAAAATAAATGAAAAGACTAGAATAAAGCAACTCTCAATGTATGAATATTACAGATATGTAATACATGTAACAAAATAATAAAAAGAAATAATGAGCTTCTGCTTACACGCAAAATAACAGTATTATTGGGTGTTACGCCCCCACTACTGGCTCCTGTCTAGGGTTGTGGAGTGGGAGCATAAACAACAAGTAG
>UFQX01001676.1:3953-16992 GCA_900497675.1 Arapaima gigas
TGGGGGGGGGGGGGGGGGGGGGGGGGGGGGGGGGGGTTGAAAATAGTAACAAACTTAATAACAACTTAATAGACACAAAAGTTATTGTCATGACAACTTATTTTTTTTTTACTTTTTAATGAACCTTGCTTTTTCACCTTATGAAACTGCAGCAGTTTTATTTTTTCCAAATAGAAACATTTCATACATAACATTTTGATAGACTTTATAATATTTGCAAGTATTTTTTATATATAGTACATATAAAACTATTGTGAACTAATTTTGATTGTGACTATATTCTGAAAAAATGAGCAATAGTTTATAATATTATATCTTGTTTCAGACAATACATTTATTCTGTAAACTGCACACCCTGGCCTATAAATGCCTATGATACAGAGTAATACGGATCTCTTAATTTTTTTCAGAATTTTTCAGTTTTCAAGGTTGCAATTTATTCTGTATGCCTAGATTCTTAACATTAAAATAAAAGAAATACAATTTCATAGTGCTGATATTATGGGCGTAAATGGCTAATCTCTGTGTTTGAACTGAGAAAAGTTTCACTCTAACCCATGAAACCTGTAAAGCAATAAACAAAAAGACGTTGGTAATTTGACACATTTACACACTTACACTGTATGTGATTCTATCGCTTAAACACGTCAAATTCCAAAGTATAACTGGACATATGGCAGTCATATGGTAAATATGGTTATAACTTAATATATAACTATTGCATGGAATACATAAAACATTCTCAGATTGAGGATGTTTTTCTTAAAACTATAAGGATGACTATTCTTTTTAGGTGTGCATTTTGAAGATTTTTGTTAAATATTTTCATAAATCGTTCTGAATTTTTTGAAATGAAAGCTTACATATAGCAACATTTCATATTTGAATGATTTAAGAATTTTAAAGAGCTTTTCTCCGGCTCTATTTTAAATAGTGACAGAACCGTCCACTAGTCGGCGCGAGAGACTTTGACATCAATTCCAGCAGGAGGACAACTTTCCCGGACCGATTTTCGGATTAAGAAAACAATCCAGAGCATCCGATCAAAAAGTTTACGAACTACTAACTGCAGGCCCGCGATTCGTGCCAAGAACCTTCGCACTACAAGACAATATCGGTAACTGGCTACAACAAAACATGTGATTGAAAAGAGCCATTCTACTATCAACGTAACGACCAGCAGAAGAAGCCTGGTATTACAGTACTGCCATAAATTTCAAAATTATCTTGTCACTATCTAGGACACCTCTAGCTTTATAAAACTTTATATTAAAGTTATATTAAAGAAAAAAATTGCTTCATTTGGGTTTTTCTTTTCCCCTTAAAGCCACCCTGATATTGAAATAATTCGTGTATAATTTGCCAAACCTTGTTCTGCTGAAATAAGATTTTGTATGTTATAATATGTTATGAAGTATGCCTGTGTGGCTCTTTACTCATCCTTGCGTCCATGTGCAGGCAGATAAGTGTGAAGCTGCCAGAAGACAGAGCTGCACCCCACCAAGCAGCACAGGGCAACAATGCTCTCCAAGTATGAGAAAGAGCTCCTGGTCACTATTTGGGATAAGGCTGCAGACCATGCAGAGGAAATTGGTGCAGAATCTCTTCTGAGGTATGTTGCTGTTTTTCATTTACAACTGCATTTTGTCCTCATCCCAGAATTTCAGGCAGTAATTTCTAAATAACTTTTTAAAAATTACAAAAGCACATACAAGTGAAATGAATAAAATACACTTATATTGCATATATTCTTGTTTTCTTTTAAAATAAATGCAAAAAAATCAGTGTTTCTATTTTATTTTGTTAAATAAAAATGTGTTCCACTGTATGGCAAAGATGACATTTCTCTATTGCCAATATTCATGTAGGAAAGTAACATGATAATAACAGGGATAATAAAAAAAGTGATCCTTAGCATCTGCACAATATACCGAGGAACAATATCACCACATGGACTCAGGTGAAATATCAGAGATGCAAATTTTAAATCAGATTTACAAACAACTACACATGTAAGGTATATTAAGTTTAGTACTGATCATTAATACACTCTGAGTGGACAAAATAACAGAAACACCTAATGGTTTATTAATACCAAAGACGTAATAAGGAATAGGGTCACCATTTCCCTATAGAATAGCAACAGTCCTTTGAACGCTGTCATATATGGCTGGGATGTGTGCCTGCAGTTCTTTCAGGGATGTGGTGATTCACTTCAAATTCTGCATTCTAGAACTTCCTTTAATGGGTATGATGATATTAAGATTTGGTTACATTTGGTGACTGGAGTGGCCATGGAATGCATTTCACTTCGTTCTGGGGTTCATGAAACCATTTGTATAACAGTATGTATCACATGGAAAATGGGATCATGATGAAGGAACAGCGTTTCCACCGCAGCATGCACTTGGTCCTGTAAAGTATCTTCATATTTCATATATTGTTATATAGTAATGCAGCGCACTCATCAGATCTGCTGCTCATACTATTACAGATTCCTCACCGTGTTTAATAGTTTGCAAGCAGGCATTGTGGCTTGAAGGCATCCTTTGAGTTTCTCCAAATGTAAAACCATGCTGAGATTTCTGCTGCTTGGGAGTCCAGGGTTTATGTTCCTTACACCAGGTTAATTATCTTTGTGCATTGGCCACATATACAGTTTCCAAATGGCAGCCCCACCATAAATTCCAGATGCGGGAAGCTGACAACATAAAGTTTTTGGTCAGGCTGGGTCGAAGGAGTGCTGGTTCAATTCTGTTCTAATTTTTAGGTTGCAATTTTGATGCTTTTATTCTATTCATTTTCATTAATTCTTTTCATGCTTTGTAATCACTGTTTTTTATTTGATTGATCTTTAGGATGTTTGCCTGTTTTCCTAAAACCAAGACATACTTTGCCCACTTAGACATCAGTCCTCAATCTGAGCATCTTCGCTCACATGGAAAGAAAATCATCCTGGCGGTAGTGGAAGGTGCAAAAAACATCAGCACACTGACTACTACACTGGCACCCCTCAGCGCACTGCATGCCTACCAGCTGAAAATACATCCAACCAATTTTAAGGTACAGTACTGGCATGCCGATCTTCTCAAAGAATGTCTGACTGTTTATGACTAGTTTTGGTCTAATGATTTTCTAAAGCACTGATTTGTTTAATTTGGGCTTTAACAAATGTGAAGTTCAGCAAAGTAAAAAATAACAGAGCAATATTCATTCCCAATTAAGACTGTAGTCTTAATTGAAAAGAAGTGACAAATCAATATAAAAGTATTGTTTTGCTGCCAAAAGCAGAACATGTTAAATAGCTATGTAGTTTTGAGATGTGATAACACTGGGTCCTCAACTTACAAAAACAAGGAGATAGAGCTCAGTTTAAAACTCAGTTTGTTTGTAAACCCAAGCATTCTGTCTTAATCAACAAAAACTTGGTGATAAAAATCCTCCTTGATTTATTCATGGGTTAAATTCTATAAAGAAGAGTATATGGAATTAAACATTAGTAGTAAATTTAAAGTAGTATTAGAAAAGAAGTAGACTGCGACACCATAAGAAGGACTTTATCGATGCAATTAGATACAGGTTTGATCCTCTCTCTGCCTGTATGGAAATCCTGGAAAACCTGTAGCTTTTCAATGTCCCTTGACTCACCCATTGCCATATGCTTCTGAGATTCTGGGATCAGTAACCTTGCACTGAGGTAAGTGGTAATAGTGAGGGAGTGAAATGAGGTACTTTCACATTATTACTCTATCTGGATGCATTTCACTTTCAACTATTGGCCTGATTCAGATACACAGGTGGTATTCACTCTCCAATAAACAATTTCTTGACAAGAAAATAAAGTCAAATTGCAATAAATAAATGCAAACCTGCTTGTATTTTCAAAAATCCATAACTGGAATGTTAGTAACATGAGGACAGACTGTAATTAGATGAACCAAGGCAATGACAAATAAAACATGAATTGGATTTTTTTTTTACTGGTACTTAATTTGACAACTAGAAGATGTCCTACTTCTTTTACTGTAAAGGCATTTTGTCTATGAAACTGATTAGTGTACCTTTAAAAATACAGCAATTCCTCCATGTTCAAGCTCTCAGTATCTGAATGTTACTTTGACACATGTCTATATTCCCTTTATTCAAAATCTCATAACACTGACCTCCCTCTGTAAACCTGTGACATGCACCCTCTCATCTCCCCTGTATAATACAGTGACCCCTGAGGAGGGTGGGGCACTAACATGTGAAATGTCCTGTACTGTACATGCTGTACCATGTGGTGTAAACATGCAAATTAATGACAAAATTAAGTGTTTTTAATTAGGTATCTTGTTAGAGAGTTAGGCTTAGGGTTAGGGCCAAAGAGTGTTTTATCATGCTGAAGTCAAGGGTTAACAGTTATGTCAATAGTCAGAAAACACCTATGACCTGGAGTGTTTTATTTATTTATTTTTTTTCAATTTAAAATCCTGGAAAATAGGCATTTGGTATCCGAAAAATATGGCATCCAGTGCATTTTCAGGGATGAATTAGATCCAGATGCCAAGGAATTGCTATACTGTGATATGTACTAAATATTTACCTTTACTACATAATGTTTGTTGGCTTTTCTTCCAGCTTCTCTCTCACTGCATCCTTGTGACACTGGCTTGCCGAATGAAGGATGAGTTCACACCAGTGGCACATGCTGCCCTTGATAAGTTCCTCTCAGCCCTTGCTGCTGTACTTGCTGAGAAATACAGATAAGATGTCTTGTTGACATGCACGAGCTGTGTGTTACAAGCTGAGAAAAGCTTCAGAATTGCACTGCACCTCCTTGTATAGCACTGTGTATAGGGGCATCTAATAAATCACCTTTTTATGAGACCTTTGTAAAGAAGTTTTATTTTTATGTAATATTTTGATTTTTTAAATACATTTCTTGTGTAATTATGAAATTTATATTGATTTTGCAGCATAGGTGCCTCATTTTTTATAACCTAATTATAGCTTTTGAAGCCTGAATTCAGTTGAACAAAATTAATAGCAACATGATGCTAAAATTATATCACCATCTTAAACATAATGAAAGACATGCTCAACTCTGAATCAACTAAATAAGCTCAGGTGTTAGAATCCCCAAGAATATTTACAGAGACAAAAGAAATGGGCATTAGCTTCACTAAGGTTATGTGTGTTCTCCAATCTCTTTTGTCTTTATACCAAATTTTAAGAGACCTAACAGATTTACTCATGTTAAAAATGGCTAATGTTTGTAGAATTCGTACTTAAATAGTTTCTGTGTAATACAAATAAAGTCCTAGACAGGAAATTGGGGAAAAGGTGTAGGGAAAACACTGCCATCTCAATGGCTGGAGGAAAGGAGGGCACACATGGTCCCCTAGTCCGCAGTACTGAAGAATGTTTTTGTACATTAAAACTCATTAGGTAATAGAAAAAAAAGCCGTTTACGCACTAGTACATACAGTATATTGTTTAATGTGAGGTAGGCACACTGCAACAGTGGGTTTCAAACTAAGGTCCTCAGAGAGATATACAAATCTTACAGTCAGACAAAATATCTTTCAGTAACTCTATAAAATGAAGTTTAAACCCAGTGCCTTACACCACTTTGCCACTCAACTAACTACCTTTGCCTTCTCTGTAAGTGGTATTTCATCAAGAAAATGCTCTACATTAAAGCAAAATACACTCTATGGCTGTTTCTCAAACCACCTGTATCTTCCATGGACTGCACTACTGAGCTCTGAAGAATGTACTTTCAACAGTGCTTGGGGTCTCGTACCTCCCTAGGTGTATTATGTTTATTAATGTAATGTTTAACAATAAAGCACTCAAAGTGGAGGGAACAGTATATAAGCAATGACTTCGTCTTGACTTTGCAGTGATTTTGTATGCTATTGCAAGGAATGTTGGCTTTGATTCATAAAGGGTTTTTTTTCCAACAAATCATTCATTTATCTATTAGTTCGTTACTTTTAACTATTGAATCCTGTTCAGGGTTGCAGGGGTCCGGAGTCTACCCCAGAATCACTGGGCACTAGGCAATCAACCAACCTCTGGATGGGACAGCAGTCCATTGCACTTTATTCATTTATCACACTTTAAATGTCACACATAAGTGAAAGCTTTTTATGATTTTGTTTAAATGCAATATGAATATAAATGAGAGCTCAATGTACCATATTTAATATATGGTTATATTATAATGTCCAAAATCACCAGGCTGCTGAATTCCATCACCTCAGATCCCATCACCACCACCACTGCCCATAAACACTGTATGTTTGTTTATGTTTTGCT
The DNA here is from genome assembly GCA_900497675.1 of Arapaima gigas. NCBI lineage: Eukaryota > Metazoa > Chordata > Actinopteri > Osteoglossiformes > Osteoglossidae > Arapaima > Arapaima gigas. The sequence continues at coordinate 10,260 of UFQX01001676.1, forward strand.
GATGTCTAAGTATGTGTGTATATGTATGTATACAGGTGTATGTATATTTGTGTATTTATTTATTTACTTACCTATACATTGCATTATTTACCTATATTTGTATGATCTTTATATTATTCATTCTCTAAAAAGTCTTGTGTCTTGTGTACTGTGGACCTGAGGGTCTTCATTTCGTGCTCCCTTATACTCCTGCTTTACAAGGGTGTTCAACAATAATTGATTCTCGATTCTTCCCACTGAGGTCTGCTTGCATTTTGTGTACAGTGAATCATATATCCATATTAAGTGACAACAGTGGAAGTTTCATTTTTAATTTAAGAAATGAAAGTTTCATTTTTAAAATAAGAAGAACGCATCACACTTTAAGATCAAAGAAAGACAATGGAAAATGAAGGCTAAACCAGCAAAGAAATGCACTGGAATGGTATTTAATGTCAGGCTCTTTAACAGGTAATAAATGATACAGGTTTCTTACTAATGCAGAGTTAAAATAACTTGTGAATTATTGTACTCATTAAGGAAAAACCAAATAGTAAAAGAAAATATTATTTATTACGCTCACTCCTTTGTCCAAGGTGACCTGCAAAGTAAATATTGTACAACAGGTTAGTTCTCAAGAGGGCAAAGTGCCAATAACATTTTGACATTTGTGAAATGGAATGCAGCAACCACAAAAAATTTGAAGCTGACAAATTCAAATTATTACACAGTTAAACCACAAGAGCCCAAGGAGACAAACATGTTAAGTAAGAGCCACTGAGAGACAATGGAGCAGAGGCTAATAAATAAATCCCAAGGTGTGATGAGAAGAGAAGCAGCTTCAAAGTTTTGCAAGATAATAAGGCTGGGAGTAGAGCTGATGTGAAGTGGAGGCTCATTCCACAGTTTAGGTGCTAGGAGGGAGAATCAGTGATTATTTTTAACATCAGATAGTATCACTTCAGATCACAAGTCAATAATACTTTTTTAAATATTTGGACTGGAGCAGTAAATGTAGGATTTTTAAAGGTATGTTTAACTTGGTGAGGTTCAACTACTGTAAACATTATATTATTTTTCAGTTGCTGAACCCCTCATTGTTTTACCTTATCAGTGATATTCTCTGCTGAGAGCAGAGACAACAACATCCAGAAACTTCTGCCACACAGCCTGGACGTCGGGTGAGAAAGCAGAACCTAATTTGGTCGCAATGACGATAGTGATGCAGTCGGCCAGGAGCTTTCAAAGAGACATGAGACAAGAAAACATTTGAATGAAAGATGCAGTGAGAGTATTATGTTATAGTGAAATTTTGCTTGTGTAAATCACATTGCAAAGGAAGCAATGTGACACTGTCACCATCCAGTCAAAGTGGAGATATGGAACTACTGTTAGTGGACAGTTTAGAACTTACCCTGAAATTATCAGGATCAACATTAACTTCTTCTGAGTGGAACTCGCTCAGTTTTGCATATGTTGACTTGATGTTGTCCAAGTCCTTCACAGCTAAGCCTAGTGAGTTCAGCACAGTTTTCCCATGTTCAGCCACCTTGGAGTTATTCAGGATAGCTGACACACTGGAGAGATTTCCAAAGGCACCAAAATAGCGTTGGGTCCAGGGATAGACAATCAGCACGCTGTCATTCGAGACAACAAACACATTGTTGTTAAACAAGAATGCACTTTGAAATATTACATTTTAATGATGATTTGTTGGTACTACACTAGAACTACTAGAACTTTTAAATTTCTGTGTAAGCCATATATCATCTATATACAGGAGCTCCTTACCTTGCAAAAATATTTGGCATCTATACACTGTTAATGACAATAAGTGTCACTTTTATTCACAATCCACAATAACCATCCTTAGATTTATTCTGAGGTTAAGGTCTCAAAAATCTTTTAAAAAATGTTTTTTATATTTTATATTTATATTTTTGCAATTTAATGTACTTTTTTACATATATATTATATATATATATATATATATATATATATATATATATATATAAAATTAACTCATATATATTAACTCATATATATGTGTTATTTTTTTTTTTAAAAATTGGCTACATTTGAAATGAAAATTAATTTAAAATGACTAGACATGAGTATGCTGTTTCCACATATTCCGTACACTTTCTCAACCCAATTTGTTCACTTATTCGTCATATAAGCACCTGCAGCCAAGCGCTTCCAAGATCAAGGTCTGTTTGGGTGCGTTTTACTGCCATCTATCGGTTCCACAAGTAAACGACCTGATCACGTTTGAGAAAAATGGTCAATGAGGCAAATATCCTACAATCATTTTTTAGTAGCTCGTATCTTAGTAAATTCTTACTGTTTGTAGGTATTTTATACATGCGTAATATTCCGTGCACAAACCATGCGCGGCAACACATTTCAATTTTCTCGTCACATACAGTGTTTAAATGTTCGTCCGTAGAGCAAAACAGTGCATATACTAATAACCACACTGTGCAAAAAATAACAATACATTGCAATAAAATAATAATCTCGTCACTAAACATCTAACATATTGCCTTTAATATATACAGCATTTTGAAATGTACTGTTAAAAGGAGATGCACGTCGTTTTTTTATTTTACTTTAAAATAACTTTTAAAGGGCAAAAGATTAATATTTATTGTGTATTCACTTGATTATTGTGAAGATATAAAGTCAAGAGCATAGTTGTGAAAATGCTGAGTTTCTGCACTCATGGCCGTGAACAGTAACAGTACAAGTTTGGCTCCATGGTGGGCATCTGGCTGATGGTAATCATGGTAAACATGGTACAGCAGGGTACAGTACCTGGCGACCGCCTGAGGCCCGACCACATCGACCTCGATTTTCTCCCACACGTATCGGATGGCGCGGCGTTCGGCCTCCGTCCACCCGACCATGGTGCCGCCTGAGTGTTGCTCGGAGTGTCGCCGGGTGTCGCTGCTACCAAGCAGCTTGGTCACGTGGTGATCGGCAACCGAGCCCCGGCGCTCTGCGGTGAGCACGCCCCACACACTGCCAAAAACTCACTTTTGTTCCCAGTTTACGTCACTCCAAACAAACACTCCGCTTTACACTGTCGCTCTTTCATTGCACTTTCAGCCATGACCACCTCTGTGTCCGCGTGAGACGGCCGGAATATAAAAAAGCAAAATCTGCATGTTTTAATTTCATCGAAACGGCATTAATGGTCACAATTATTATATTTCCATTTCATCCCACAAACAAAAAACAGATTAATAAACTACGACAAGTGTGTCGTGTGATGGTTAAGGCTGTGAAGGTTGCTATTTCTGAACCGACAGTGCTATAGTGCCCTTTGCCTTGAACTGATATAGTAAAGACTGTTGCCATATAAACAGTAAATAAATACATGTTGCACAAAATGTGTTAGCTATATAAGAGTTCATTATATTAGTTTAGTTCTTTTCAAGACTGTACCATCTACATTTGACAAATTCTGCGACGAGAATAATACTTTTCTTTTGGGTGAGAATTACATTTTTATCATAAATGAACTGATCATTTGAAGCAATTAATTTTTTGGTCAGAAAGAAACATGCAAAAGACACCAGCAGTTCATCTAGCGGCTTTAATTTATTATTTAGTAATCTTTACAAAGCGAGTTTAACGTATGCATGCCTTCATCATTTATTTTCTTTTTCCTGAAAACTATTTTTTCAATTTCAGTCTTTTTTTCAGTTGTCAGTTGATCAGTTTGAGACACAACATTGATCTGTATTGTTTTTGAAAAGCATCAAAACAAATTTTGAAGGGGTCAAATGAAAATATTTACACATATTTTTCAAATAGTAATAATTACCATCCAAGTCTCAGTGAATAAGAAAGACCAGGGCATGTTATTTGCAAGACAGACAGAAACTCCAGAAAGTGTACAAAGATATTATAGTTTCAGATTTTATTGAAAACTACTTAAAGAGGCAAGTGCATCAAATGACACAGACATGTGTACCAGAAAAGAACTCTGTACACTGTAAAGCACTACAGTAAATCTCAACAGAACTCCTTATTGTATTATTGTCATAGCGCCATCCAGACTGAGTTTTTTTAACTAGTTGTACAACAGAACTGGGATTTGAAGTCCTGCAAACTTGAGGAGTTGTTCTATTATGAATAACTGCTTGTCTCAAAAATGGGCCATGGTGGTCTGCAGCATTCAAACACTACGTTATGCACAACAAAGGGGAAAATTACTGCCCCGAGCATGTATGACATGGAAATCTAGCTGACTAAGTGTGTGCACAACTAAGCTCACTTAAATGTTTAGAAAGAATGTTTCCTGCAAGTGCTTAATGCTGGCCCATTTGCTCTCTGAATGTATTTTTCAATTTTTATCAAAATCAAAAAATGTGAACATATGTAATGTATTTTTTGATAAATATGTGAGTGTCTGAGAGATTTCAGCTGTTTTTGCTCCAATGGTCCAGGAAGTCAGTTGATGGTTCCGTCACCTGTCCTTTCCTAGCTTCTGCATTCGAACCTGGGTTTGAAGCCGGGCTGTTTAGTCCTGAGTTTACATGTTCTTCACCAGTTTGTGTTTCCTCTGTCTGGTTTCCTTCCAAAATCCAAGGGCATGATAAATTGGGGAATGTACTGTAAATTCACCAAAGTGTGCATTTGTACATTTATGTATCTAAATTTTCAATTCATTTTTAGATATTGAATAATCATTATTTCACTTTTAGTATTATCTTAATTGTGTAATATTGAAAATTAAATAGTTAACTGTCTGTTGGCAATTCAAGAAATTACAAATGGTGTTTTTTACATGTGAATTTTAACATGATTTTTTTACATTACCATATAATGTATTAACACTTTCATACTCAGTATAAAACATGCAATATAGTTTATATTCAATATGTATTTTATTTACTTTTTGTGCCAGTAGTAGTAAGTTTTATTAAATATTTTAACAACTATTCCAAAGAAAAATTCAAAATTATTCTATAATAAAGAATGTTATTATAGTGAGTAATTTTAATGTAATGTGAAGAAGTATTAGTACTCATAATAGTTTTAAAAACAAGTTTTTAATAATTCCTAAGTTACAAAGTATAGCATGAACAATTAAGATATAATCTTGAATTTATTATAATTAAACATGCACAAAGATTACACAAAACATCTTTCAAAATATATTGCTTGAAATTAAAACTGGTGGTTTGGTATATAACATTTTTCACTCTTTTAGGTTTTCTACTCTATATTTTAATTGTTGCTGTTACTTAATAACATACATTTGAACTTTAATATTTATATTTTGATATAATTAAGAATAATTAACTATTATGAATCCCATGAAATTAATCATATTTTCAGTAAATTAATAAATATGTATGCACATTGGAGAGTGAAACTTTTCCAGTTGTTGCCTGTTCTTTTTGTTAAATGTAGCAAATGATTTGTATGAATTTCCTATACAGAGGCAGAATATAACATTACATTAGGAGTAGAAATTACATTAGGAGTAGAATATTATCTTGAACTAACAAGTTGTAAAAAGAATGCAAGTCAGTGTTTAAGGCAAGTTATCTCAGAGATATACACCCTTTTTATCTTGATATTTACACCATGTCAAAGCTTAACTGAGGCTTACCTCTTAACTGGCATCATTGTGTTTGAAAAACTCCCTCAACATGAACTGACATGATTCTACATGAAAATACATCCCTTCCAACCCCCAACACCATCATTACAAATCTAATAAAAATTATATTGTTCCTAACTATTCAAAATATGCATGTAATTTTCATTTTTATAGACATGCATGCAAAATGCAGCTGCACTGAATAAACTGTGTAATATGACAAATATGCAAAAAAAGAAACAGGTGTTAAAATATGGTCATGTGCTCTAAGCTTTATTGTCATATTTTAATATTTTAATCCACATTTATAATACTATCATTTTGACTTTTGCAGATTTATGTAGTTGATGCCTTGGCAATTTTACATTTAAAAAAGTTAATGGTACAAACAGAGCCTCATCTGAAAATATGTGCTTTAGAAAGAATTTCTACTGTTCATTATATGTGTATACAGCTGAACCTGAATATTCTGCATCCATTTGTGTCAAGATCACAAAAGTTAAGATTAATAGTCAAGCAACTTAGAAAGAATAAGAAAACAAAGGTGTGTAAAATTCTGAGGTTCATGAAGACAAAAGACATGAAACAAAATGGGTCCAAAAGTAATGTGGGTCTAAATGTTATAGTTGTAGTAGTAACTGATGCTGCAAAGCAGTTAATTCTTATCTCAAAACACAGAATATATGCCCCAGGAAATGTATAAGTTATTGCAAATATGTATACAAATGTTTCCTTGAAATTTTTAATGGATTCAATGAAATAAATTTGAAGTACAGTACTGCTTAGGATTTGATTATACTGTATTGATCTGAGTCCTTCTAAATTCTCCTTTTATTTTGTCACTAGAGAACAAATCGAAAAATCTGAATAATACTGTGTGCAGAGAACAGAGACAACCAGATCTCCATACTTCAGAACTATGTCTTCTTCAAGAACTATATCAAAAAAGAGGTGAAGTGAGGTTTCACAGTGGCATGAAAAGACAAAAGGAGTCAGGGTTACTGTTCTGTACTGATATCTTTATTATCAAAGTAATACAGTTTTTGTCAAATCAGCTTTTCTGAAGGGACATTAATGATACTGTCTGCAGAGAGCAGAGACAACTACAGCCAGGAACTTCTGCCAGGCAGCCTG
>UFQX01001677.1:0-16541 GCA_900497675.1 Arapaima gigas
CAATTGAAGATAGATGTGCTCTGCACTCACATTTAATGCATTTCATTGTCTTTTGTATAGCTTGATCTGCATCTATAGGGAGGAAAAACATTTCAAAGGCTAAAGCTTTTAGGCATCGAATGTCCAAAGGAACACAATGAGAGGTTCAGAAGTGGCCAGCACCCCTTGAAATCGCAGCCTGTGGCACGGCTACATCCTCTTCACCTAAAACACGAACAAGTCTACAATACTGTTTAAGTAGTTCATTCTGACTGTTTTGGCACCCAGAAGACATCTGAACACTTAATTAAATGGAAATCAATGCTGCAACCAATTTGGTATGGTAATAATGAAACTACATATTGACACAGTAAAAATCCACCCCCATCATGCAATGTAAACTGTGTGCCTTAAGAGAGCTGGCCCCTTTCTTCCTGCAACTTGGGCTTCCAGCTGCAGGGGTGTACCCGGTAGCATGCCCACTGGCATGTGCCTGTCAGCCAGTGTTGGCACCCATGGGGCTGTCTGCGATGCAAGAGCTCCAATACACTGTAAAAGCCAAATGTGTTCAAAGCAGCCAAGGAAATTTCATTACAGCAGTCATGAAGAGGAAACATTGCCAGGCCAATGGTCCAGCCCATAGCAGACCAAGCACCAAAGTGGGTGGAGAATGAACAAAAAGGCTCCTTCTGTGTCCCTGTAATGTCTGTCAACAGGCAAAAGCAACATAGTGGGGACCATAGAAGAAACTGCCAACCTCTTGGGTGGTCAGTTTTGTATTTCTCAGAGTGATGTTTTACTGGACTAGATCACAGATGCACTGTTATACTGCTCAATAACTTAACCTAATGGTGCTTTTGGTGTATATGCCAGAAAACTGAATCGATGTGACCTATTCTAAGTAGCGGACTAACACCAGAGCAAAAAAGCTAAAGGGAGTACAGCATTTGTCAGTTCAGCTTGTGTTTACAATAACCATGATGTGTATGGAGTTTTGCCACATGTGACAATAAAGTCACTATGAGATGAGCCCAACCTCTGCTGGCCACTGTCAAACTTCAGGTTTGAGAGTAGACAGATCATCGAAGAAGACAGTGAATTCCAGACTGCTGTACCCATGATAGCATCAGCAAAAGGAGAAGTAGTTCCAAATTTCTGCTATATGCAAATCTTGTATTCATTTACTTGTTTTAAGAAAGTTTTAATCTTTTGTTTTGCAGAAATGTATTTTCTTTGCATCAGTTTTGAATTGGCAATTAAAGTGGAAACAGGTGTATAACACAAGAATACAGCTATATCTGTTTGTATAACAGTACGCATACAAGATTCCATAAAATATTCCAAATTAAGAATCTACTAGAGAAGATAATTACTACAAAATAATGCTGCTTATTGCAATAAGAACTATAGAACATATAATTATATGTTCCAGATTACAAGTGCCTGTATAAAAAAAAAAAAAGTTTCTTAAACAGCTGTGGATGGTAAATTCCCTTTGGTGGAAATGTGCTAAACAATTCTGAGGTTAACACTTCATATAAAGTATGAGTATATAAAGTTCTTTACAAAATGGAAATGTAAATAAACATGTCAAAATAATATTTCAACACAATGTTTGAATTTATCCTACAAAATAAAAAGAATGACATGTTTAAGCTTTTAGGAAATGTGAACATGTGTAAAAGATCGCCTGTCTGTTGCAAGAAAAGCTGAACATTTCCTTGTTAAAGAGGACAAAATTGCAAGGAAAGTATAACAAAACCTGTTTAAAAGTGAGGAGCTATAAGACTGTAGAGCTGTCTCCCTATAAAAGGCATTCTTAATGTGTTAAAATTGATCAAATGGAAAGTATTGAATAGAAGCTAGGGGAAAATTAAGCTGACTCGAAAAGTGTGCCTCTGATTTAATATTTTATAACTGCCAAGGGACATTCTGAGATCAATGCATTTCTTGCCAGACATACATCAGAAAGAGATGTACTTTAGTCTTTTTTGGGGAACTTGAGTCTGTTTAATTCTGGTGCCTAATGCATTTGAAACAGGCCTCCCTTAGTCGTCACCTTCTCCCAGCAGCACAGCGAGGGCAGCCATTGCTGCTGTTAATGAATGGGCCACCATTTGAGGAAACACCTTAACCAACATGCTGTCCTTGTTAGTGGATTAACTTGTTTATTCACTTATGCTGCTTTTCTGTGCCTAATTTGAGCCTTGCTGCTTTTAATGATAAAAAAAAATAGGAAAAACAAAAGGTATTATTGACATTAAGAAAGAGGCAAGTGCTCCACAATAAGGAGAACAGGGAGACGTGCTGTTAATTGATTGCAGTCGTTGGTTACCACGGGTACAATTTCTTACAAGAGCGGGAATAAAGGTCATACAGCTGCTATACCACTGTCTATGATGTCTTAATACTGTGTCTGACATAATGATAAGGTGTTAGATTACTTAAAATTACAACAGAAAGCTTAAAAAATGACACGGTATGATATGTTTGGCCTCAACTCAGGCTTGCTAAACTCAACAGCAGCCTTTATTCGCAAGAACACAGGGACTTTACAATTCAGAACAAAAGACAAAGGCAGTAGGGACTCCAACTGCGAACTTGACATTTAAATAAGAAATAGACTTTTGTATATAGTAACTGGGTAGGGAGCTATAGTAACTAGCTGCAAGTTTTTTGTTCTCTCTACCTGATGTGCCACAATAATGCTGATATATTAACAAATCTATAAAGCATAAAGATGACCCAATAAGAGGTTGCTTTTACCAAGTTCACCTAAATATTACATCAGCTACTAAAAATTGCTGTAATACTTTAGAGGTAAGAAAAACATTTTAAACTATTATATTATACTATAATTTATAATTATATCATAACTGTGTGCTGAAAAGAAAAATGCATCCAACTGTATTTTCTGGTAAAATAGAAACAGTAAATCATAAGTAAACTATTAAAAAGTACACATTTTAACTTCAATGTCAGATTTTCCTGCACGAATCTATAAATGATAGAAATGTGGATGCAGAAGAGAATTCAATTACGCATACCAATTTTACTGCTCAAACTATTTGCAGTCTGTGTAACTCTCATACAGCTGTAAAAGGAATTCATCTGAGAGCCTCCCAGATTGCTGGCTCTCAGACAAACAGAACAGAAGACCATCCTACAGCCTCTTGCCATTCATCCTACAATAAGGGGCGTGAGCACTTCTGCAGTGAGTATAAATGACCCTTATCGGCCTTATGCCTCACTTTGTAAGAGGTCGGGGGTGGCCAAGTTAAACAAATGCCACCAAATGAACCCTCATTATAGACCAGATGTATTCTGGCCGTTTAAATACTGGGGTAGGACGTTTACCACTTAAATTATGTTAAATCCTTGAGACCAAATGTAGAACAAAAACTGTCTGGATGTGACTTTCTTTAATTTCCTGAACAATGCAAATTGGATACGCTTCAGTCTACAAAGAGGATCAAGAGGAAAACGGCAAGGATTGAGACTAGCAGGAATATGAAAATACTTATTACAAGTACATTGTATTTATATACAGTATAAAAACTAACAAATAAATTGGTGAGTTTTCTTGTAGGGATTATTAAAATGATCTTAAATGGCCCATAAATTACCACACACTTCCTGGGCTAATAAATGACAACAAAAATCATCATAGGAAGTTTAATAAACTTGATAATCTTCATTACATAATAAACAGCAACAAAATACATAATCACCAGATTATACTGTAACAGAAAGACACAGTTCAATACAGATGATGGTTCTACAAATTTCCTACATGCGTATCAAAAAGTCAACAAAATCACAACATAGTATATACTAATTATAGAGACATTGCACATCAATTAGCATTTTATTTCTTCAAAACCGCTTTTCAAGTTTCCTCATTCAGTCATGGTAACTAACCAGACAAGGGTCAAGGAGGATCAGTAACAGTTAATTTTAATCAACAATGTTTTTAAAAGGACAGTACAAAATAAGTGCACATCACCCCTCTCAGACAAATATAGCTGAGGACAAAGCAGCAGTGAAGTTCACAACAGGTACAGAGACTTTCACACCAATGAGTAGTTGCACCTGTGCTAATGTTATACCTGAATTTCACCTAATCCTGTCATTCTTCCTCCTGATTGCTTCTAGACCAGAGAAAGTCATACAAAACATTAAATGACTTTTAATAAGTCATTATGAAATGTTAAGAGAAAATGTCCATGTTTTTAGAGATCTAGAAGGTGTGGCAGAAAAGAATAGAAACAAAAAGGGAAAAGGCACACCAATGATGGTGAAGGCATAGCCTTTCTTACAAAAATTACAAAAATTGCACAACCAACCTACAGTCTCACACTGCACTCCATATTGGGAGTTTAAGCCCTGGGAGCTCAACTTTGTTGCTAAAGCTGAATTTAACCATAAAGCGGAAACTTAAATTAAATGCAGTAATAAAGAATACAGCAATCCCTTGACCTATGAACATAATGCACTCCTGAAAAATTGTTCGTAAGCCAAAAATTCATACATTTAAAAAAAACCATAAATTATACTTATTTCAATGGTAATTATGCTGAATTCTTAGAGATGAGACTGAGAGAACAAACTATTTCTATATGGCATGTCTGACATAATCAGCTCCTGCTGAGCACCACAACTAACCACCCCTGAAGCTCTCAAACACATTGAACACCATCAGGGCCAATATCTCTCTACACAGGCTAAACAACTATTTACAGATGTACAACAGCAAGGTATATTACGAGCCACAGCTCTGTAATACTTGAAGTGAATGACTGCATTTCTCATAACCCCTAAGCTGGTGGTGCAAACTGTGTTGAGATAACTAAGTAGCAAAAGTAAACTAAGTAAAAACACATGCTTTTCTGCATATTCTTTGAATCTCTGTATCATACAAACACGCAGACATTAAACGGCGCAACAATGTTACAAGGTGCACCTGGGATAGTGAACCTTTCCCATCATACTTTACAAGTTTAATAAGTTTCGGTGTATTTTAATAACTTAGTGTGATGTCAAATATGGTTTCGTACTTGCGGTGGGTTATTGTATTTGTAATATTTTTTTGACCACCGTATGACTTTTGTTGCATATGATGTCCTCAGTGCATTTATGTGCATTCAGAGCAGGACATGTGACTACATGTGAATGAAACTATTAGCTTATTTGCTACCATGTTCTGTGCTGTCCTAAATGTTTAGTATTTGATCTATTAGATGACTAGTGCGACAGCACTAAAATAAAAAAGGGTCACTGTTGTGGAACTGATATAGTATTCAAAGGTGGGGGAAAAAAAAACCTACAGAGCAGCAGGCTGTGATATCACTCATCAAAAGGGAAAGTGTTATAGGCCAGGTCATGAATAGACTACAATGCAGGTGTAGGAAACTGGAGCTGCTCAGCACCCCTGGGGTGAATTTAAGGACACAAAGCTACTTTGAGTCTGCTTTAACAAAAAGGTCCCAGTTGTCATTGAACCCTGGGCTGAAATTATCAGTAGCAACAAGAGGAAACATTTAGAATAAGTTACCCAGAATAAGGTCATCCAAACTCAAGCCTAATGAAAGAGAGGGGTGGGGATTCGGTACCATATGAAACTCAATTACTATGTAGCACAAATTAAATGTCTAACTGGTTCCATCCCAGACCAAATTCTCTATGGGTAGGTATGGTGCAAGTCTCATGCTACCCATGACTGCTAAGGCCCCTGCCTTTCATTAAAAAAAATTTCACATAATTTCAGGTATAACTAAACTTTGTCATATACAACACTCTTCTAATCTGAAGGGATTTTAAGATCTACCTGGGGATTCCCCCGTGGTCTTCCTCTTTGGTCTGTTGCTCTCTAACCCAACCTTACCACAAACAGTCAATTTGGACTCTGGAAAAGGTTGGCTAAAGGTTTGTGGGATACGTCACATTTATTTTCAGACTGAGCAATGGTTAGCTTTGAACATATAACCATTAAATTTGGCCTATCCAGTAGACTTTAATAAGCATCTTCTACTTTCTCATTTTATAACAACCTCAGATAAGGAGATCAAACTTCGGACAGTATTAACTGAAGTGTAGAAACAATTCATTTGCAATGAACAATCACAAAGGCTTAAGGCTCTGCATTTTATTTATTTTTAAGGGCTAGCATAACTTCTATAATGCTCTGAGGCAGAGAGAAAATGGCAAGGTAGAGATAATGCAATTTTGACATGTCTAACTATAAATGCTAAGCTATATATGCAAAATATGGTATTTACAGCTTCCTATTCATCAAATGTCATGCGCAGTCACAGAATCCAGCATTCCCAAGTACATATTTATTTTATATTTCCAAAGGGACATCATAAAATACTATAAATACTATACTATAAATAATAAATGTCACAACTCTGCAGAAAAAAGTGCAGACATTTCTGAATGAAAAGTACCTTTTAGTGAAAGTCTTGAGTGAATTTAAGTATGGAAAATTGTCAGCTTTTTCAACAGAAAGCTAAAATATCTACAGATGTACTAGTTTTAAACATTTTTACCCTCTTCTAATTCTGTTCCTAATAGGAACTGTTGGATCGGAACTGATGAACCCATGCCCAACATTTTGCTGTCATATTCACGCTGTCCCCTTAATTTAACAGACTCCTTTTCATCCTGTATTTGAGAACAAACAGCACAGCCTCTTCCAGTTTCCCAAAAAACTGCCTAGAGACAAACAGCAAAGTTATGTATCAAAGTGCCTTTACAGAGCACACCCAAAGAAAAGGTTTGTTATAATTGTGTGGACATTTAATGAAAGCTCTGATCTCGCTTCTCGTCCTCCAATAGCACCAATAAATTGTTCATATGGAAGTGTAGGTTTCATTTCATCACTCTCGACAGCTGAAAAAAATCGACTTTTTATAAGCAACCTTTGTTGAACATGAAGTCCATGAAGGGTGTCCATGTTACTATTTTGTCCCAAACACTGGACCTCTTGCAATGTTAATAGGGTTGAGTGAGGTGGGAGCAGTCTCCTTCCTAAATCAAGAACCTTCCCAGAGAGCAAACCTCCATCAGAACACTGCTCTCCCTCGGTTTGCCAGTGGTCTGGTTAAGGACCTGGACATTTTAAACGTGCAGGTGGTGGGAGTGGAACTGCTGGTAGTGGGTGGGTAGATGGGTGGGGGGGCCCCAAACTCTGATTTGGGATTGATTAATTTCATTAAGATTATAAATTCAACTTTGAATCCAAACAGGGCTTGGAAATCACTCTTATTGCTAAGCACACATTTCAATTAATCTTTGATGTTCTCTACTCACTCTCCCAAGCTCCCTCCAATTTTTGACAGAGGGGCTGATGTTAATTGTAGCTATAGAACAGAGTTTGCCTGTGAGCCACCCTCTACATCTGCAGTGAGGGAAACTTTAGTGATATTGGGTACAGTCCATAGCTGCAGGCTAATTTTAATGATTCCTCTATTCATACCAGGCTCAGATTGTTTTCCGTATGATCCCTGTTAATTTAGCTGTAGGAAAGGGAATCAGTTTCCCCCTCTACTTTACATCTCCCTCCTGATTGCTCATTTTCTCCTTTTCTCCTTGTTTCTCTCCTTCTTTCGTCTTGTTCCTGATCGATATGCATGCATTAAGTGATATGAATTCAAATCAAAAGTGTAACATTCCAACCACCTCTTTGTATGCCTGTATTAGACTGATAAGGAAATGACAATATAGTCAAACAAGCTCCAAACATTTAGTTATCATTGTCTTTCTCTCCTGAAAATATGGTTTCACTTTGATGTGATAAATGACTTCAACTCTCTCCACATTACAATTCCAAGTTCATAAACATGCCAAGAGTTTTACACATGGTGAATCCAGGGGCAGCAGTTAGTAATCTGTTTAACGTGCAATTCTGACTGAGTCTTAGTATAGTAAAGCTACTTCTCAAAGCCCAGTTTCACACAGTTATTCACAGGTTATTCTGCATATTACAAACAAGGTTTACATACTTGACAGTGAAGACAAACTGAAGTCTGTCATCACAGTGTCATGAAATATATACATACTCCTCTATTTGTTAAGTTATATCCAAAGAAGTGAAAGTGTGTATCAGCCATCGACATGCCCTGGGCAGGCAATCCTGGGCCCAGCTCTGCAGTGGGGAATACCCACTGGGTTAGAAAGCCCACACCTTCCCCTGGGAGCCTGCACAAAGGGGATATGCTTTCCTAAATAAGGAGCAAAGCAAACATGGGAATAATTTAACTAAAGCCTCAGCTTTTTTTAATGACACTCATAGGGTGACTGTCAAAAAGGAAAACATATCCATGCCCACATCAACAGCTAACGTCTCAAGGCAACTATAACTCAAGCAGGTCAATAAAATTCATTGGTGAATCATGCATTTCATACTATAAGCTAATCATTTCCCAGTGCTTAATGATTTTTGTGGGCTCTGAATGCCTGACAGCAGTAAGAGTCAAAGCTACCATGAGTTGCTGTCCCCAGGGCACAGTGTGCCACCTGCCCCCACCTCCTCCTTACAAAGTTTTACAAGCAGCCCCTGCCCCCCAACTGTTATTTGCCCACAAGTCCACCATCAGGACCCCTTTCTTCAGCACTGCAGGCAAGCTCAGATCCCAGACAGACATGGGCTCTGCAATCCTGGCTGGATATCAGTTTCAGGCCTAAGGGTGGTCTTTGTCCAGATCTGGTCTCCCAGAACCAGTCTCATAAAAAAGAAAAATAAAGCATCCAGAGAAATATCACTGCACTGCTCTCCTCGTTCAGATCCAGGCAAATGAACAGAGAGGTAAAGCTGGAGGGTGTCCAACAAGAGATGGCCAGTCAGCTGAGGGTCACAACCCCGCTCCCCTAAATTTCAGCTGTGGTACAGTAGCAAGGGTTCTACCTTTGTCTGTAGTCAATTCAGAAAACCTCAAGTTCAGCTCTGCTGGGGGGGGGGGGGTGGCCATGGAAGCCTTCCCTTCCCAAACCTGTGGCCCTAGAGCTGAATGGTGGAATGGAATGTAGCCTGCTACCCAGCAGCAGCCAGGAGCCTGCCAGGCATCTCATGACCCCCTTAGAAAAGTCACTTTCGTTATGCTGCCCAGCAGGAAGGAGAAGGCTGCGGGCAGTTAGGACCCAAGCAATACCAAACCAGGCAGAGCAGAGTGAAGCAATATGAGGAGGTGAAAATGAAGTGAAAATAAATTAACATTCACCTCCTCATGTTACTTCTCTCTGCTTTTATGACTTCACTTCATTACACTCCCTTTAATTAAATATGGTGCGACACTGTGTGCTATAATGTATTTTACAGTGTGTTGGTGATATTTGAGAAACTTGGTTTGGGCTTTGCAGATGGGCCGGGAATACATTATTAGTTTTCCCCCATTTAAAATTAAGTAAAATAGGATTCTGGTATATGCAGTTTTGATTTATGTTGAAATTGCAGGAAATAATTAAATGTGTAAAATGGAGTTTAGCTGTATTTATTTTGCAGAAGCTAAAGGAGCTGAGGAGCAAGTGGGTCCTCAATAAATGTTTTGCTACCCTTGTTCAACATTAAAAAGAACTGGGCAACTCTGAGGGATAGAAGCAGCTCATTCCAGTATACTGGAACCATAACTGAGAACCTACAGACTTTCAGTTTTGGACCTCTCATGAGTAGGGCCACACTAACATCTGAAACATACAGCACTTGGAGGAAACCCACATAAATGTGTGAAGAACATGCAACATCCACACAACTCAACCCATGCCCAAACCTTTAGCCCATGAGCTGTGAGGCACCAACACTACTACCCCTTGAGCCATCAAGGAGAGAAATACAAAAACAAAAAAAAACAAAAAAAAAAAAAAAAACCAGAGCCAGCAAAGAAAAAAAGCCATGCAGGAAACAGGCTCTGAACTTAAATTGAGTTTGGAAGCCATTCCTGAGTTGCTGACTGCCAGGCCTTCAGTAACTGTAAAAGGAAGAGAACAACAATTCCTGATATCTCCTTCCCAAAATATCTGTGTGCTGCCTTCAGAACCATCTTAAATAAACAACAGAAGATAATCTCTACACAGCAGCTCCAATGTAGTCCCTACAAGGGCCAGGAAAATACCCACAGATCAATTATACGCATATTACAGATCATGAATCACAGATACAGAAACACAGATCATGTACAGGCAGCCAAGAATTGTATTAATTTCCTAAACCACAGGACTACAGTACTAAAATAAATTTCACTGAATCCTAAACAATGTCAATTTTTCAAAGCCCACAAACATTTTTAAAAGCTTAACCAGACGGTTTAAAAAGTTAACGTGATTAAATTACAGATCATTGCCATGCTGCCCATTATAAAATGTTTACAAGAATAATTCAACAATAACACAGCAACTCATAGCTGCGACTGCTATGTTTGGGTTAAGTAGATTGTAGACTGAACTCCTAAGGCTTTTAAAAGTATGTTTATTTTGCTATATCATTGCAGCACCCTGCATTACAGCAAACCTAAAAACGTGATCATGTTTACATTGTTTAATTAAAACTACAGTTCAGCTGCTGCAAGTCACAGTTCATATTTCATACATTTATATACAGTGTTGTTTTATATTTTACTTCAGGAAAAGCGCAGGTAGAAAACATGGGATGAGCAACTCTCTGCAAGACCCCCCTGTCCTGGTACAAGTGGAGTCTGAATATTACTGNAAGTAGATTGTAGACTGAACTCCTAAGGCTTTTAAAAGCATGTTTATTTTGCTATATCATTGCAGCACCCTGCATTACAGCAAACCTAAAAACGTGATCATGTTTACATTGTTTAATTAAAACTACAGTTTAGCTGCTGCAAGTTACAGTTCATATTTCATACATTTATATACAGTGCTGTTTTATATTTTACTTCAGGAAAAGCACAGGTAGAAAACATGGGATGAGCAACTCTCTGCAAGACCCCCCTGTCCTGGTACAAGTGGAGTCTGAATATTACTGATGGATTGCCAGAAAGTAATTACCAAACCATAATAAAATGTCTACGCTGCTGGTTGAGAAGTGCTCAGTACTAAACATGTGCAACATTGAACCATTTTACATTGACTAAGTCCATGTTCAGTCTTCGAATGCACTTCCCATCTAAAAATCTGGGCATGCTCATCTTGTAACTGTGGACCTACTGTATTTGCATGTCTACATAAAACATAAAGCATTTTATTAACTTTTTCTTGTTATCTATTCTAACTTACCAAGATATTCTGTCTGTCGTCTATCATAACCTTGAGATACAGAAGATTTTGCCAAAAAAAAAAAAGAAAGAAATGAATGGTAAGAGACACAGATACACGTCACCGTTAATAATCTACACTGGATGAGACCAGCACATCCTACCAGGTCCTCCAGGCTGGCAATCAAGCAGTTTGTGTTCCNAAAGAAAGAAATGAATGGTAAGAGACACAGATACACGTCACTGTTAATAATCTACACTGGATGAGACCAGCACATCCTACCAGGTCCTCCAGGCTGGCAATCAAGCAGTTTGTGTTCCTTTGTTGTTTTTAAATAGCCTGATTTCCAGAGAGTGAAAGTAGCAAAAGTGCCACACCTACCAATTGATGTTATTTTGTTTCCTGANCAGTTTGTGTTCCTTTGTTGTTTTTAAATAGCCTGATTTCCAGAGAGTGAAAGTAGCAAAAGTGCCACACCTACCAATTGATGTTATTTTGTTTCCTGAATATATGAAACCTATGTAGCACATTTAACAGTTGTTTAAAAAGAGAAGAAAAACTGCTGTACAGGCTAAAAGGTGTTTTACAAAAGCCCATTATAGGAACAGTACAGATGCAAACATTTCTGAAATCCCAAATTTAGGGAACTGCTCCTTAACGATGCTGGTCGTTAGCCAACTATAACAGCTACTATTAGCATGCAAGTGTGGATGAATTGAGCTATAAAATGAAATGGTGGTGATAACCAAAAGTTTTCATATATGGTGTTGTAAATTGAAAAGCACCATTAAAAAACAAACATATGCAGCTGTTCTATCAAGAAATACAATGAAAACGTGTTAAATAACAGGAGTTTACAATGGGGAAAACATTTTCAGAAAGAGTGCAAACAGAGAAATAATTCACTTTCAGTTCATTGTCTAAAATGGGTAAAACAATGTTGCTTTCTTTCATTTGTTGTAAGTTAACCATTCATTTAGCCTGAAAAGAAGAACCCCTGTCAACAGCTCAGTGTGGGCAATCAGAGTAACAGTTCACACCGATCCTTCAGAAGTATTTGTTGGTTAAGATGATCTGAACAGTAGGCGGCATAGTGGTTAACAAATTTTCAAAAGATTCTAATGCAGGGAGTAAAGTTTCTACACTTAAGAACAAGGCACCTGATTTTCAGTTCACAAGCATGCTACAGAAAAGCATGTATGAGTTGTATGAATCGGGACATATAACGCAAAGTGTGATGCAATGTGATGAAATGAGAACTTTCATCTTTTGGCATACCTGGTTGGTGCAGAACAGAAAACAAGGTCAGGCACACCCGTTACCTAAGGACCATACCTCGTCTATCTCGGCACCTCTGGAAGTCTGGCTGTTCTCCTTGCCAGCAACAAAAATAACTGACAGGGCCCTCCTTTTATAGTAATCCCAAATGTCAAGGCCCTTCCACTTACCTCGCTCCCTGGCATCAAGGATCCAGACAAGTCCAGCTTGCGCTTCTTCCGAGGCCCGATGGCTGCCAGCGCAGTCTGATTAGCATCCCGCTGCCTCATTTGTGCAAGTTCTTGCTGCTGCATCTGGAAGAAGGATCAAAAAGTAGGGCCACATGTGTCCATGAGTGAGGACCAAGGCTCACTGCCCCACATTCCTGTCTAGCCAAGAGCTGTGCAAGTCACTCTTTGTACCCAGTAATAGCACAGTGAAGTTTTATCATACATGCAACAACTGGTACCCCCCACCCAAAAAAAAGCCTTTTTTTTTTTAGCTCATTCATAATGTTATTTTGTAAGAAAAGCTGAATGTCTAGAATATGGAGTAATGTAACTTGTGAAACTTCTCACACACGTTGCCTCACGAACCCACACACGGCAATTTAGAGTGACAACTTGAACTGAAACACATCTTTGGAATGTAGGAGGAAACAGGAGTACCCACACACATACAAACATGTGAGAAAAGGGCCTCACAGCCTGAGTGGGAACTGAACTAACATCTAATGTCCAACTGCACCACCCATAGACTGAGCCACCACTGCTATCCACTGTTTCACCATGACACTGTAAAACTAATTTCAAGTATATCTGTTTTGTGTTGCCCAACTTTAAAAAGGCACACTAAGGAAATGTTTCCACAATTTAAAAAGAGAAAAAAAGAACCAAACAACTTGGTGCCAAGGTGCTCATTTGTAAAAAATGTATGAACGAATGCAATTGTCTACCTAAAGAAATACTTAAAAAATTTACAGTGAATTATTACTGATTTTATTGGTATTTTCTTTATTTGCAATAGAAAGTTGTTCATACTTGCAGAGTATTAACAAGTGTTAATTAATGTTATTAGGGATGCTGCTTCTTTAAAAACTACATATTCCAACCCTAACCTAGTGTTAGGTAGCTGTAAGTTTATATGAAGACAGAAAACAAGCATTATACGGTTGTTCAGTTGTATGTGTCAATTTTCCTTTTTTGAACAGGATAGTAGAAGGCTTTCATTCACGTTCTTGCATTTCTAAAAGGTCTGGACTGACACACAGATTCAGCACAGTATTAGAATTAAGTTAATACTGCATGCTCTTTTAAACCAATTCAAATATCCAACCATTAACCCTTTTGCTGGCATTACTAAAACTCAAAAAGGAGGATGGGCTCAAAAGCGTGGCTCGGTGGAAAGATATGAGATGATGCACATTCTGCAGAGAGGGATGTTACAGGTAACTATTATTCCCAAACAGCAATTATGCAGACTGTAGGCCCTTCAGACAGGATAACAAAGAACCAGTTATGGGGAACATTTCCATGCAAATCTAAACCAAGTCATGTATGGATACATGGATACATGGGACATCATTGGTGGCCAAGCCAACAAAAAGCAACTGCAGTGATTCACGATTTAATGCTGTCAACTTTGACCTGAGACAAAGAGAAGGACGTGCAGGATTATGGATGGGGAGCCCACAGAGGATTGAGCATGGGTGATTAAACACAAAAAAATATGAGGCAGGTAGCAGGGAGCACAAAGTGGACACAAGCAGGACCTGCACAAAAAGGCACTTCTATGCTTTTTCCTNAGCCCACAGAGGATTGAGCATGGGTGATTAAACACAAAAAAATATGAGGCAGGTAGCAGGGAGCACAAAGTGGACACAAGCAGGACCTGCACAAAAAGGCACTTCTATGCTTTTTCCTCCCCCTAAAAGCATAGATGTGGGCTAGCTGTGAAAGTACACCAAAGGAAGAGCTGTTTGCCATGTGTGAGATTAGCAGTGTGCACTCGGGGTGGCAGACGATTGGTACCCACAACCTCTGTTTAGCTGAGCCAAGAGGTCTGTATAGTAGCACAGTACACACAAACTGGAGAATGCCAATATTTTCTCACATTTTCCTCCTTACTTTAGTACCTCAGCATTATCCTGGAAAACATCACAGCCTTTGATAAAAAAAAAAAAAAAAAAAATTACCTCAGAAACATGTTACTATCATGTGATTAAAACAGTTGGCTGAAATTAATAAAATCACATGACAGCACCCTGTATTGGTCTTCAGAAACACTCAGTCTGAAAAGTTTACTTGTATTATTTCTTCAGTCTATTCAAATGAGGGATAATTACACATTATTATACACATGCTTATTATTATAAAAGCATTTATGCCCATAATGTGGTCATTTACTTCTGCACCAGATATTTTATGCACCGCCTACTGTCTTTCACTTTGCAAAGCGCACTATGCTTCTACCATACAAAATTCAACTGTTACATTAACCTCGTCTTACTTCTTTTCACAGTAATAATCTCAACTAATCACAAGCCTCAATTAAAGTAGATGTTATATCAACTGTAAAAGCAGACACAATTATTAAGAATTCATTCATTAAGTGGGGCAATCAAGTACCGTCCACATGTGTTAATAACACTACACAGCCTCTCATAGTGACCCCGTGCCTTGCAAATTAAATGATATTAGCAGTAAACTCGTGAATTTCTTTATATCATCCATAAACCAAATTGTACCAATGTTTCTGTTCGAGACATACCCCTTTTTACACCTTATGCTTCCTGGATAGACTAAGGTTAGTCAGAATTGGTTATTGATAATTAATAAAAATATAATAAAAACAAGTTAGAAATTTTTATAACATGCATTGGTGTTCTTGTGAATGCATAAAAATAAATTTTACTTTGGTATTTAAACAAATTTTAGGCAACTTTCATCCGTAAGAAAAAATGGCAATTTGACCCAAATACAAAAAACGCTAGCCATGGTACCAAGTCATGTTATGTTTTTCCAACTAAGCAGCAGCAGCATAAGAACCCCAACTTGAAACAACAAGGCTTTCTGTTCAAGTCCCTAACATGACCCAGCTTAGTAAAAAAAAAAAAACAAAACAAAACAATACACATGGACAACATGGGGGGGGGGGGTTTGGCATGTCCACTTCAGACACATTTTACCTGTTGAATTTTGGAACATATATTAGACAAAAAAAAGTCTACTGTAGGTTTAAAGTATATTTGTAAGGCACAAAGAAACAGGCACAATTGGGGTATCATGGGAAAAGAAGCATACTAATAAAAAGACTCAGGGCCATTTGGCTTTATATTTAATAAATGTGGGTGTTTTATAGTGAGAAAAACAATTGTGGCATGAAAATCTAGATTATTCAATGAAATCACACAGTTTATTATCCTAGCAGTTGTAAAATATCACTACATTTTACTTTAATTTATTGTATAACTGTCCACTGGAATGATATCATTATGATTCAACCTATCCAACTGTGAAAATTTTAATCAAACTAACTCTATAGTCACTAGACAACCATTAATCTCAAGTGTTGCTGAAATATGCAGTAGTATTCCCNAACTAACTCTATAGTCACTAGACAACCATTAATCTCAAGTGTTGCTGAAATATGCAGTAGTATTCCCCTATAACCCTAACAACACTTTTGTCAGTGTTATAAGGCCAAAAGGCTGTGCTCCACAGAGAATGGGCACATAGAACCAGTGTCATTCAAAGCACAACTGTACTGATTTACTCTCCGTCTCAGTGCAACTACAAAGAAGCACTAGCCTACCATCTTCAGCTGAAGTAAGTGAGGTGGAAATCAACATAGTCTATCTGGCTTACTGTTAATACTAAAAATTACGTACAAACAGGTTTATAGATTGCTGCCTCAATTTTAAAAGCAGATTGTTTTCAGCTAGAAATGATATATTCATTCAAGGGTAACAAATTTAAAAATGCTATGAATTTCATTGAGTGATTATTTTCTAAAATCTTCTACACAATGTATGATGATATTGTTTAACCTTTTTGGTTCCTTTAACCTACATTTTAACAGGACAGAATTTA
>UFQX01001678.1:0-18277 GCA_900497675.1 Arapaima gigas
AAGGACCTGCCGTGCGGCACCGGGGTACTGATGTAGATGGTCTTACAGAGGACGCGCGGGTCATTGCCGTCCTGCACAAAGACCGAGGCGAACCCTTCCCCGACCTCAAACATCTCACAGCCCTTGGGCGGAACGGTTTTGAAGGAAATGCTCGGCTCTTCCTTGAAGCAGGTCTTGGATCCCTCCTTGGCGGTCAGTTTTGGCAGGTCCAGCCTGTCTTTGTGGAGGTAGATCCGAACGGGCTTTTCNTTGAAGCAGGTCTTGGATCCCTCCTTGGCGGTCAGTTTTGGCAGGTCCAGCCTGTCTTTGTGGAGGTAGATCCGAACGGGCTTTTCGGACCCGTTCCTCACCTCGCAAACCGCCGGCACCAGCCCGACGTTCACTCCGGTGGTGTTGCTGACGTTGCCAGTGTTGGCATGACAGCTTCCCTGGTTATTTACTGTACCCGGCACTGAGCTGCTGGCTCCTCCCATGTCTTCACCTGCAGTGGTGATCTGTAAGACAAAGAATGCAGGATTTATTCAGGACACTTGCACCTCAAGCACAAAAGGAGACATGTGCATCACAGGAACAGGGTGATTAAAAAATTACAGAACACTTTCATAAATGCATTACACAGTAAAAGTTAGAGACAGAAATGCTCACAACTTTCACAAGAACCTAAACCTGGAGTAAAAAAATTGAAGGCAAACTGACATGTCTGTGAGATGCTCAGTGAGTAATACATTTGTGAAAGTGCAAGATCCACACATGCTTGCCATAAGATAGTTATTTGTAGACTGTTTAATGAAATGTAAATCAGATCACACAGAACACAGTGGAAAAGGAAATATGTTTACACTGGAATTTTTATTTTTTAATTAAAAAAATGTAAAAGGTGACTTGACATTGCATTTGTAATTCTGTTGGCAGTGAAAGAGCTTACATAATTCCAACCATCCATCACCCTTAACTGCTTTGTCCTGGTCAAGGTCTATGGTGTCCTGTTCCACACACACACACACACACACACACGCTACTGAGAGTGACCAGTTAACCCGAAACATTCCTGTGGATGATGGGAGGAAACCAGAGCACCCGGTGGAAACACACAGACACGGGGCGAAAATGCCACATCCACACTGACTGGTTCAAACAAATATATTACATATATTTACATTTATTAAATCTAAAAAGACTGTTTTTGATTTTATATAATACTGCAAAGGATGATTTACGTAAGACCATTCAGAGAAAACACTGCAGCTCTAACATTAGCCGTAAATGTTAGTTTTGTATACAGTATTTCCCATACATATTGGTATTTTAGACTTAGCTAAACAACTGGCATTGTTAACAGTCCTGCTGTTATCAGTCTGTAACCCAGGGGTCAAACATTTAGACAGAAAGCAGAATTACTGTCACTGAACACGGCAACACGGTGTTCATATAGACCATTTAAAACCAAACTGACATGACCAAAGCAAACATGGCAAATCATCAGAATTTAATCTTTAAGCATCTCCAACCTCAAAGTTACCAGCGAGATGTTCACTGTGATGTGGAGACGGGCTTGCGAGAACTCTTCAGTGCAGCAAATCGTGACCTCAGAGAAAGAAATCATACATTATATTTCATTACAGTTTGAGCACTCAGTATTGTCCCTTTTTTCCCCATTAACATTATCCAGAATGAAATGAAATATCAAAAATAACAATGTATAACTTACATACTAAGCCTTTATTTGTGTCATGGCTACATGTGCATCTTTCTTTAGAGAAGTGTCATTTCTGGGTTATTTAATCCATTCATTGTCTATAACTGCTTGTCCAGTGCTGGTCACTGCAATTCTGAGGGACTAAAGTCCTTTATTAATATGACAGAACAACAAGTGCCACATTTCATTCTTCCTTCTTCCTATGTGACAAAAATCGGTCAAAATCACTTTCCCTCATCAGTAATCTAAGATATTTTGAAACAGATCAAGAAACAAGCAACAGACTGAACTCTCACTGTGGGGTAGAAGTCTGTGAACCAAGAAACATCTAAATCAAAACAAGCAGTCCTGCATAGTTCAGGAAATATAATTCTTAACATAAAACTATAATGTATATACTGAGCAAATGCTTGCAAATATTTGGAGACAATTGGCAGATTTGAACTTTTGAAAAGCTGTTAAGGTTATTAAAGCAAATAAAAAAGATTTTTCCTGCCAGTTCTACTTACCCCCCAGTGGTCGCGCTCTCATCTGAAGCCTGATCTGCCGGTTCCATTAAATATCTACACCTTATCACCTCCTTCTGACACATTTTTCAGAAACAAAAAGCGTGAATAAAGGGTGTGATCGATAATTAATAAATAAATAATGCATAAAAGAACAAACACTGAAACATTTCATTAATGTCACCCCAACCTCAGCGTCACCTAAGATAGTCACAGCTATTAAAGTGTAGCCCTAGATCAGGTCTGGAAACAGATAAAAATTCAACATATGATGAGGGTATAAAGAAATGTGCTTCTTATTAAACACATTTAACATTGCAATAAAACAATTTAATTTTTACTGTTAAATCATATTTGATTTTGATTCAAAGGAATGAAAACTACATCTAAGCAGAATTTCTGCACATTTTGGATGTCAGAGCTGTCAAGGTGAATCCAACTGGGCAAGTATTTTGTGGAAGACCTCGCCACAATGTCCTCAAATGCACCTGAAACGTATATATTGCACAAGACTACCAGGTCATTTACAGCTACCTATTAGCAATTTAAACTTGATATTTAACAATAGTTCACAATCACTTCACTTGCTATCTGGATATCTCCTCGCCACCCTCAAAACTATGACTACTCCCAAAGTACATAAAAAGCCTGAGTGAAATCTTTGTCTTGATATCAGAGCAAATAACAACATCGAAACCCATGCAAACGTCCAAACTGTATTTCTGGAAAGTTACCGCGGTAAAGGTGCTCCGGGAGTCCTGCTGTGAAGCAGCGGGAAGATAAGCGCTAGAGCCCCTGTCACACACCTAAAGGACCCGAGTCCAAATTCAGCTCCAGCCGTAAACCCTGCAAAAGTAAGTGGTTCAACACACTAATGCTGAAACCTGCTTTGGCAAAAGGTGTCATACAAATAATTAATAATAAATATATTGATGTGGGGGTTACGTTGAAACTTTTCCTTTTTTTATGCTTCTCACACTTTTATTTATCCATCCATCATTGTTGTATAACCAAGCTGGGCTACAAAACAGCATTTATGTATATATTAAAATAATATATGTACTATTTTACAGAGCACTGCAAAGTCCGCTTTTCCTCATCTTTGCCCAGTTACATATTTACTAAGTGAAAGATATAATGCCATCATACCTAATGAATTAAACAGAAACCTGCTTGTACACATTAACATAGGTATTTTAGACAGTCTTTTTGTTTTTCGTACTCTTAAGATGTGTTGAAACATATTTTGTGGTGTTGTTAATAGTCTTGTTAAGTTTCCAACTGTGCTGACTTGTGTCTTTGCCTACAGTGAGTCGATATGTAAAATGTAAGTTTCTTCTCCCTCGTCTGTATGAATACTGGTAGCAACAATACACGGCTATTCAAATGTTCCTTCAGCTGATGGTGGAGAGGACACTGGTCCTCCATCCCACGTAGCACCGTTCAGATCTACTGGCACGAGCTGCCAGACGTGAAGTACCAGAAGGGGTCCGAAACGCATTTCACTGAAGACCCACCTTGCCCTTTCAAAGCGTTCCACCCAGGGGCCATGAGACCTCGAAGGCGATGGTGCGTTTGCCTCTGTGTTTGTGCAGGACAGCCAACACCCTGATGTGCTCAGTAAAATCCTGTACACTAGCGCTCCCATCCCAAAAGGCAGGTCCTTCATTGTCACCCTCGATCACCAGATAAAGCTGTAGAAAGAGAGGGAAGAAAACATATGGATTGATGAAGATGGTGTTGATCACTGTCCCAAATGACTGCGTCACACTTTAATTCCAAAAAAGCACAATTGTTTTGTTCATAAAAAGACCACGAAACCTTCCCAAAATTCATCATTTCAGCAAATACTTCAGAAATGGACCAAAGCCAGTCTGAGATGCACAGGGCTGAAGATGTGATATACCCTGGTGGTTCAGTCTCACACACACACACGCTCTCACTAACTCACCTGGAACACATCTGATGTCTGCACCTCACAACCACAACATGCAGACTCCACTTGCCTAGTTGAAACCCACAGCAGCGCAGCTGTGAGACACCAGCATCATTCCATTTGCTGAAACCGTATATCCTGCATTGATTTTTTTTTCATATTTTGATAAAAATCGAACATTTTTGAGATGTGGAAGTGGATTATCGTACACAAGAAATAATGAAAACAGCTCGTTTGTTTAACAGAAATTGACTTAATGGAGAAACTTCCAGGAACAAAGTGCACACAGAAACCGGAGGCTGAGTTTAGACTTCAAAGAAAATCCGCTGGACGAGGACGAGACCACCGTCCATCCTCCTCTGCCTCTCGATATACTTATGAGGTCAAGTACTGGAGCAGAACTGAGCTGTTCCGTTGCCATCGGCCCAACAGCAGCTCAATCTGTGGAGTCAAATTATTTACTGACTCGAAGAATCGAGACCGAAACAAATTATTGTCTCCTTGAAGTTAAGACGACAGCGTGTTTAAATCCATTCCTGTGCACATTCGCCCTGCGCTAAAACCGGAAGACGCCACCGCGAGGATACACGGACCCTAGTCAAGATCCATTTTCTCAGCCCTTCACCACCAATAACACACTGAAAAACACACAGCAACAGGAGACAAAATATCATAATTAGCGTCAAAGGTCGAGAGACGAGCAGGAATCACAAAGGAGCAAAAACAACCTTATGAACGTAAACAGAATTAAGAAACAGTCCTCAGACTCCTGGGAATAAACAAAAGGGGTCTAACTAGATGGTGGGTTTTCAAGTCTTAATGAATTAGTCGAGCGGTGGATCACATGAGCCAAAGCACATTTAAACTAATCAAAGTGTCGCCTACAGAGAGAGAGAAATTAATGCAAATTAAGCAGAGCAGCCAACAAGGCACAGCGATGCCAATTAGGGGGGCTGCATGTAGAGGGGACGGTTAATGACGCCGTCATTAGGGTCGCATCCTTGGTAAAGCAGCCGAGTCTGAGAGAAACCGTCGCTGCTCGTTCACACTCAGCAAAACAAACAGCTTATGCAACACTTCCAGCCCGATGCCAGCTGCTCCAGCTGGAGCGAAGCAGCCGGACGACTTGGGACTCCGGCGTACGTGGGAGTCGAACCGGTGCTGTCGTACCGAGCAAGAAAATTCACAGCTGGACTATCTCCTCCTTCCTTGTGATGCAGGGTGTACCTGAGAAGCCTAGATGGATGTCAGAAGAAAACCGCACACCTCCGTGTTGCACTTTTTTTTTTTAACCAGTACGGTACATACATTAAACTACCCACAACCAACCGTCTAGTGCATTTTGACGGATTCGCACTGAGCTGAGGTTGTTCACCCCCCCCCACCTTCACAAAATGAACACGCCAAAAAGTCAGACCCCACGTGACCAGCGTTTCTACCGTGAGGTAGTGTTTAGCCGAGTCGTGAAAAACGAGTGACCTTAGTGAGTCTGAATATGGCCCGATAGTCGGCGCTGGGTGTCACCGTGGGCTTTTCATAGACAACTGTTTAAGGGTTGACTGAGAATAGTGCGAAAAGCAAAAAAAATACCAGTGAGCAAAGGGGTCAAGGGAGAAGGGTGAGAATCGTCCAAACACACAGATGAGCCACAACCAGGCAAATCGCATCCGGATTCAACACGGGTGCAGAAGGCCCTCTCAGAGACCACGTCGGGTGTCGATGCCGTCAGCCAACAAGAAAGCGCGTCTCCAGTGGCCACGGGAACATCTAAACTGAACCACTGCGGTGTGAAAAAAAGGTTGCCTGGTTGGATAAAACTGGGTTTATTCAGCGTCATGTTGATGGAAGCATCAGAATTTGGCACAGTTTAGGCATCTTATATTCACTGTGCTAGATGTGCTACTGAAGGGTATGATGGCCCATAACAAATAATTTTACGAAATTTGGCCACATCCACGAAATATGCTAGTTTACTGCTTGACAGCTGTTGAGTGGCTCACTTGGGTGGAGGTTCAAACCCAGCTCAGGGTGTGGGGAGTTTTAATGTTCTTGCCATGTCAGCAATCCAGTGACAAAGGCAGCAGAGAATCACTTCCTTTCCCTCCCTGAGCAAGAAAACCCAAGTGGATGGTTCACTACAGTATGTGTTTAAAATGAATCCCTATCAACTCTTTATGCAGCTGCTGAAGTATTGAACTAAACGGCTGTACTTCTAGAATCTTCTGTCCGTATCTCTCTTGTGGTGAAACACACTTCTGTTTACATCACTTTTAAGAAACCTGCATCCTGCACCAAAGAGGCACTTTAAATCATAAATATTCGTGTCACCAAAGAAATAGTTTGCTTATATCCCTGGACAATGATGAGGTGACATACAAGGTGGC
The DNA here is from genome assembly GCA_900497675.1 of Arapaima gigas. Lineage (NCBI taxonomy): Eukaryota > Metazoa > Chordata > Actinopteri > Osteoglossiformes > Osteoglossidae > Arapaima > Arapaima gigas. The sequence goes on from UFQX01001678.1 coordinate 6,523, forward strand.
ACAACCTTCTGAGGGAACAACTAGGGTTTCAATGTGGCGCAAGACTTGTTTGTCAAGACTTTCCTGAGAAAATACCAGCGTGAGGTAAGGGTTGAGGCAAGACTCTGCATGTAATTTCAGGTGTGAAGTGATGGGTGAACTCAGTGTAAGGGTGACATCTACTGTCAGCCAAAAAAAACAGGGCCATTTACAAAGCAGCCCCTTCCTACCAGATTCTGTGTCATGTCTATGGCGATGACGGCCATCTCCTCGTTGTACTCGCAGATCATCTTCTGGATAACGTTGGTGAAGTCATCGTTCTCCGTCTCCTTGACGATGTGGAGGAGCTCCTGCATCACGGGTCTGATGTAGGGCCTGATGTAGACCTTGGCTGAGAGAGGAAACACGCTCATCCCTGCGGACCAAGTGTGTATGTGTGCGCACCCCTGTGTGCTCACCAGGGGATGCGAGGACATTTGCCAAGGTCATCTCCTGAAAGGAATTTAAGTGTTTCAACCAGGGCCAGTTGTTTAAACAGGCCATTTTCTCCGCTTCATTTAATGCCCATTTGTGGCACAGTATGGTGTTTGAATACAAACGATGAATAACGTGACCAAGAAGAATCCTTGCACACAACTACAATCGTGAGCTCAAATGCGTGGCTGAGAGTGAAAAGAGGACGCAACGCTGAGGTAAATTAGTCCACACCTTGCTCCTGGTTGCTGATGAGGGTCTGTAGAGCAATGGCTGCCTCCACCTTGACGGGCATCTCCTTGTCTACGAGGAGGTCTTGCTTCACCAGCTCCACGGCGTTGCGCAGAACCAGCTCATTATGGAACCGTAACAGGCTGAAAGAGTGGAGGACCCAGCATGACTGGGAAAGGAGGAAGAAGAACAGACCCTGTTAGAGTTCCCTCCTGAGTTAAAGCCCTATGTCAACCGTGTGACATGGTGCCTGACCGAGCGGGCCCCAGGAGAGAGGGTGCATATAGGTGACACAGACAGATGCTCAAAACTGCCCGACTAACCATTCCACCACAGTGCGGACCTAAAGGGCAGAGTGTGCAGGGGGGCAATTTTTTAAATTGGCCAATTTCTCCTCTTCATTAAATGCCTGTTTGTGACACAAATATAAACATGACTAATCATGTGCAGTCGATACTTGGAGGTGTTCAGCTGAGTGGAATAACTGTGGCATCTCTGCTGGTCTCAGATTTCGTGTTTTTCACCTCATCTGATTGTGACCTTCAACACACACTTGAGTGGTTTGCTGCTGGGTGTGAAGCAGCGTGAGGTTGTAGTTCTCTCTGGAAAGAATGCAGATCTCTCTCCAGGTGAGATAATGTTTATCTGTCAGATTGATAAAAATTCAGGTGATGAAAATTTTACTGCAGTCTCATATTCTATAGGACAAACCTATTATAGCCAAGCTTATTTGTAATCTCTGTAATACACTTTTTACAGCAAATACTAGTGCTGTACAAAATTTTAGACTATTAAGGAAAACAATCAAAAACAGATTGGAGGAAAAAAAAAATCCAAATCTAAATTGTGAGAATTTAAAGACAGCATAAGAGATAAAGCAATGAAACTTTACTCATCTCTTTATGATCAAAGCTATTGTTTTGTTCAAATGTATTTTTTGCTTTTACCAGACACTGTATATTAAGCTGTTCCACTGCAGGCAAAACAGGACGGATGACCATGCAAGATTTGGTCGCCTTCGCTTGACAACCAACTGGACCTCCATCTGACAGATCTTTACAGATTCCTGCTGAAACTGCTGCCTGCATCAGTGGCAGGACAGAGAGGGACAGACATTGTAGGGATGAGACTGCAGCAGATCATCGTAGTGATGGTAACTACATCCTCACTCCCTACGTGAGGGAACAGGACCTGACCCTACAGCAGAACAACGCCAGGCCACACGAAGGTGCTGCGGTCATAACTGCACTGGGCAGAGTCTCCTCTCCTCAGCTTAACCACATGCAGGACCTAGATGTGATACCTTGGAACTGCCACCCTCTGCCTCCCAATGGCCAGCAACTTAGTTAAACCCTTCAGGAGCAACTGGACTGCATCCCATACCTGCTGATTCAGAGGGTGGATTGAAGGACTGCAGGACAACTTATTTTCCTACCTGTCATGATTTTTTTTCCCCCTTTCCCCCATTATTCTTTTCGTTCATTTCAGCCAGGAAGGTTGACATTTCATTCCAACAATGAATGTTGCGTTTTTTTTTTTTTTTTTTTTTTTTTTTAAAACAATACATTTGCAAAGCAGAAGACGTTCAGCTGGATCTCAGTGAGGCAAGAACTCCTCACCCTGTGAAAACAGGCAAATACTGTTCACCAGAGGCAAAGACGGCAAATACTGCTTGTACTGCAGAACTGTCAAAACGTGACGGCTTCAGACTTCATCTAATGCATGCTACTTACCTGCGTTGTCTCAAGTGGCATGGGAAGCACTTTCAAGCTTTCGGTGCAAAACTGAATGAAAAATGATCACATTTTCTTGGTGTCATATTTAAGCAGGACATAAAGCTCTTACGATTGTTTGGTGAAAAAACAGGTCAGTGAGCTGCAAAGAAAGGTGCAATTACAGGTGTTGCTTATTGAAGTATAATACTTTCCTGGAAATTGGCTTGTAAGGCAAAATGTTGGAGCTGGAGATAAAATTACCATCAAGGCACAAACTTTGAAAATTACCCCACACTGGGGTCTTGTTACTCATAAATGGCAAAAATCAGCCTGGTATTTGGTAGTAGCTCAGCAAAGGGTATTAAATTTAACTCATATACTCAACAATTTGTAAGTAAAATTCTTGTGTCTCGAGGAACACCTGTACAGGGCTGTGAAAATCAATTTGCCATCTTTCCAATCTTTTTATATTTGGAGTTTTAGGGGGAGTTACTCTTTCACACTTGTAATTGCACATTTCATTATCTTCTACACCAAGGAAGACAGAAAATCCCGGCGCTACTCTTACTTTCAGGCTCCATTCATGTACAGGAAAAACCCCCGTTGAATGCCGCCCTGCATAGTGCGTTTTTGTTATAGCGCATTTGACACTGCACCTCTCCATGGTCATAATCCTCATCTCTCAGGTGCTTCAACCGCACGGTACGGTCCCTCCTCCATGGCGGTGGAGCATTCGGTGTCCTCCTCTTTCTGAGCACCAGCCCCCCCAAAATCTAATTGGTGAAAAAGCAACGTAAATGGAAAACGCATAAATCAAGAGAGCCGTTTCCATTATTTCTCATGGGACAAATAATGAAGCCCGCTTCCCAGCCCCTCTGAAAACCCCCAAACATCACTGAAACACTGTAAAGCACTTTGTAACACACACACACACACACACACACACAGTTGGATGAATTGTGATGTTGGAATTTTCCTTTTTTGCCCGATTTTTTTGGCTGGACCGCAAGTGTGCAGATTTGTGTGTAAATCGATTAACGGTGTTAAAAATCAAATGGCATTTTAGTGAAAACGGATAAGTCGAGACTGTGTAATCGAGGGAAGCCTGTATTTTTCTTCAACCCTTGTACATGTCAAATTAAATGGTGTTACTGTGTATGAGTCTACTACTACAAATCTGCTTTAGCCTGTAAAACAAAAGAGACAGAGAAGCAAATCACAGTAATAGCAGGGAGGCCAGAAATGCGAGTGTTAAAAGCACCATGTTGGAGGTTGCAGGTTCAAATTCCAAGCAGACCCCTGTTGAGGGTCCTTCACATAAAACTGCTCTATGGAAACAGAAGGACTTTTTGTTTTTTCCCTTCAGACCAAAGCCTGGCACAATTAATTGTTCAGATAGGTTTTTCTCTGGCAGAGCAAGTTTTTTTAAAATAATATTAAATCTGCATTGCAAATTCCTTGTTTCCAAAATACATGGAAGTTGCGGGCTTGCATGTGCACGCATACACACAAACAAACATACCATTCTCGAAGATATTAAAACACAAACACAAAAAAGAAGGAAAGCCATTGTACATTTCATAATTTAATTCTGAAACCTAGAATTTGTTACAAAAAAAGTCTTGTCCTGCTCCTGACTCTTTTGGTTTGGAATGACAATCCAACACCAAACCACAGTCCCACCATGCAGTGGAACACAGTGAAGCTAAAACAGACCCCACAGAACCCAAACCCAGAATACTGTCAGACACAGACAGAGACAGACAGGAAAAAAGATGGATACCATGACTGCACGTCACTGCTGAGCCCAAACAAAACTCCATCAGACCTTCTCATCTATTAGTGCTTAAAAAAGTAACCTGAATTATAGGGAGAAACAACAAGCATTTACACACACGTGCACATATGAGCACATGTGCTAGGTATCCAGTGACTCAGAGAGAGAGAGAGAGAGAGAGAGAGAGAGAGAGAGAGAGAGAGAGAGAGAGAGAGAGAGAGAGAGAGAGAGAGAGAGAGAGAGAGAGAGAGAGAGAGAGAGAGAGAGAGAGAGAGAGAGAGAGAGAGAGAGAGAGAGAGAGAGAGAGAGAGAGAGAGAGAGAGAGAGAGAGAGAGAGAGAGAGAGAGAGAGAGAGAGAGAGAGAGAGAGAGAGACCCTGCCTCCAGTCACTGCACACAAGGGTGTGATTCTGGACCCCAGGTCTGCCCTGGTGGCATCGTGGACCAGTCCCTGCAGACTGGCCTCAGTCCTGGTTTAGTACTGTAGTGGACCAGTCCTTGATGTTAGTGCACTCAAGGTAAAAAAACCACACCAGTGCTACAGATCCATCTGGGCCTCCTGGTTACACTGTCCTCTGAACCTCTAAAGGAGACAAAAAAGAAAGAAGGAAAACTGGCAAATGCACTTTCATATGTTGTAAGCAGCACAGTGTAATATTTCAGTGAGTATTCTGTACAGTTTGATTACTCTGATAGGAGGGATAATATTAGTATCTGCATTCCAACTGTGATATAACATTTATTCCTTTACTGCTACATTTAGTTATTACATTTACCAATTTATCGCATCACTACAGTTCTTAGGTTTTTAAGTTAAAGTTTTTCTAAATTTAAGTAACGCTGATCTTCTTACAATGATTTACTCCTCCATACAGCTTAGTAATTTTTCCAGAGCAATTCACGGTAAGCAACTTTCTCAGTAATACAGCAGAAAGCAGGACTTGAACCCTGGTACTCTGAGGGGAAGCTGGCAACTACAACCACTACAATACTTACTGCTCTTCAAATGCTGCTTCATGCCAAACCTTTAAGTTTTGTTTTCCACATGGCTACAGCCCCATTATTTCATGTCTGCAACATACTGTAAGCCCTGTTTTCTATGGTCCTGAAGGATATGCTCCCACATGAACCCACTATGGCACTACATCCGCTGTGCTCACCACTGTCCCTTGACCCCTTTACTTCTCCTCTGCTGGGCCAGACTGTAGATCTCCTGAAGCTGTTTCTTCTGGTCGTCACTAAGCGGTGACATGAGGGACTGATACCACCCAGCATCTGTACTCTGGACCCCTGTAAGCAGCACAGCATCATCTGGTGAGAATTAAATCCACAGAACATCTTGGAAACATTATACAGCCAAGTCGGTCTGTCTAGTTGTGTGGTAGATGAGTTACGGGTGGATATATTCAAACACCCACAACACAACTCATACAGACTGGCTGATTAAACTCTCACTGACCACGGGGGGCGATACCCCATCCTAAAATGTGTTCAGGACCCACTGAGAGATCGATGCATTTGAAGAATAGATGAAAACTGGAGGAAGGCAGTGAAGCTGCAAATAGCTCTCCAGCACCCTCAGTCACACATTCCCCTGGCATGTGAGAGGAGCAGATGAGGTCTGACACTGGCTGTGACACAGGACACGTACTCAGCAGAGTGGCTGTGAAGAACTGGTATTCATCCTCTCCGTTGTCATAGTCCAGGGGTGTGCTGTACTCCTCAAGAGGCGTCCCCTCCAGGCCCTCCTCATCCCAGTAGTCTTCATCATCCTCTTCATCATCATCCTGTCCTTCTGTTGAGCTGGCTGTTTGCTGCATGGCATTCCGGTTGACCCCACTAACCTCATCCTCGTCACTTGGGATCTCTTCTGCAAAGAAATGCAGGCCAGGCTTGAACAACATGAGCCAAACATATTTAGTCAGTCAGTGAAGTCAGAAGTACCTTTTAGTTGACTGGACAGATCTTAAAAACTTTGTCTCTAAACTAATTGATGGATTATCCCTCCATGTCAGATAATGACTCCTGCCAGTCAGGTACTGTAAAACAAGTATGATGCTTGCAGAGTTCAGCCTATCAGAATTGACTAGCAAAAATAACTACAAGGTGCACCTATGCAAGTAAACAAAAAAAAAAAAAAAAAAAAAAGCTATTCAAATTACCACTGGCTGCAAGGACACCACAGCAGTGGGAAATCTCAGTCTCGATTCCTGGTTCCTTAACACTTTGATGAATAAATCCTGTGCACTTAGGACATCGTGGGTAATGTGTTCAGCAGTTTGCAATGTTCCTGTGCACATTAACAGCGAAACCTGACAATAAGATGAATGTGGATATAACCCAATTGGCAATTTCCCAGTTATGAAAATCTGAAGATGACGGATGTACAGGGTTTACTGAAGACGTTTGGGTAAAAGTCTCTGTGCTCATTGTCTTTCATCAGCTTTGGTGCACCTGTGTCATTGCGCTCTGTGAGTGCTTGGGATTAAATTTGCGGCAGAGATACAAAACTGCGTTTCGACAATCCAGTTTTTCAAGAATTCCTGTCGTAAGACCACTGAGGCATAGCAGAAGTGGCTCTGTACAGTGGTCAGTTAGTACATACAATGCTGTGCAAAAGTCTTGGGCACCTGTGGGGAAAAATGCTATAAAGCGAGGATGGTTCCAAAAATAATGCCATGAATACTTATTAATCAATAAACCTTCTAAAAAGTGCAGCAGACAAAAAAACCTCAATCAGATCAATATTTGGTGGGACCACCCTTTGCCTTTAAAACACTATCAGTTCTCTTATGCAAACTTGCATGCAGCTTAAGGTAGAGGTTGGTAGGTTCTTCCAAACATTTTGAGGAACTGGCCACAGTTCTTCTGCACACTGACTGTCTCTGCATGTCCTCCCAGACTGACTTGATCATGTTGAGATGAGGGCTCCGTGGGGACCAGACCATGTGTTGCTCAACATAGTTGTGTATGACTGAGGTTGGGTGTTTGAGGTCATTCTCAGGCTGCACAATGAATTTGGGACCAATGAGAAACCTCCCCGATGGTAGATAAGAATCTACCTGTACTTCTCAACACACATTGAAGTTGCACGCCTAAGACTTTCGCACCGTACTGCATCAAATCTTCATGTGAATGATTGGTTTGTAGCAATTGGTCTATTTCTATATGGCTAATTAAAGAAAACTTAACCTTTTCTTTTCACACACCAGCTGGATCGCCAACTGAAAAACAGTTTTTCATTAACATCACAATAAGGTGACCTGACATTTATGCAACTGAATTTTCCTGGAGCCCACTCATCAAGTTATGGTGGGGTTTTATTGTGTTTTAAAACAGAGGCATGTACATTGCTCTAAACCCAGAATGATGTAACATGCAAAAACTGTCTGCACACACCATTCTCCTCCTCGTCAGAGGCGGGTCTTCTGGCCAGGATGTTCGCCTTGTTCAGAATCCGGGAAGCGTAAACATGCTTGAGTCCCAGGAACAGGAGCAGGATGGAAGGCACAATCTGGGCTGCCACTGCTTCCACAGCGGCAGGTCGGTTGGGCAACTCCATCAGCACACTCAGCCCAATGATGCACATCTTACGGTCGTGCAGCCTGTGGAGGCGACACAGAAATCAAAATGTAGAGAACCACCTAGTCCAAATAGATCCCACTGTTTTTCATCAGTTGACTGAGGGTTATGTAGTTAACATTCAACGCTTATATAAGAAGGTTCCAGACAACATAAGTATGACTGAAATCTCAGGGATGTCAATCTGCATATCTTCTACCTTTGCAGAATGAAAGACATAGGCAGTGATCTTGTGAGATTTATTTCTTTATACAGCATAAACATTCATGAGTGAAATTATATAAATGTCTACTGAAAATGTGAAAAAGACATTGGGGAAAAGCTATGGAGGTACCATAAGATTAAAAGACAAGGCAGAAATCATTTCGTGTATAAAAAAAAAAAAAAAAAAAAAAAAAAATACGTNAAAAAAAAAAAAAAAAAAAAGGAAAAAAAATTTGGAGAAAAAAAAAAAAAAAAAAAAAAAAAAAAAAAAAAAAAAAAAAGTGTATAAAATGTTGGTGTTTGTTGGATATTCCTGTCTTGGGGATGTTTGGGAGGGCAGGGAGGATGGCCTACCCCAGGAAGAACTCTGTGTCATTCATCCACTGGTTGATGAACTGGGCAGTGATGGGCTCTGGGCTGTGTGGGAAGCGGATGCTCTCCAGTGTGTGTAGCAGCAGGCCAGGGTTGTAGTAGAGTGCCGAAATGGCCACCTGCAGGCACATGGTCCTCAGCTCACTGGACTTCACGCCTCGTGTCAACCGCTCCAGGACTGCCTCCACAAACAAAGGGATGCACTGGGGGGAGTGGAGAGAGCTCAGTCACAGTGACGCCACGATCAATTTGAAAAGCGCTTGACTTGAAAGCAGCCCCGTGTGCTTGGAATGCACATTCCTGCAACAAGGGCATGTTTCACAGAAATTTACATTGGGAGTTAAAGACAGCTGCAGCATAAGTATTCCTTAGCTAACCCCCACTGCATTCTTACACACACAGTGTGACACGGAAAATACGGTCAACTCACCGGGCTGCATCGCCTCTCACCTGATCGATACCCCGCCCACGGCACTGCAAGATGATAACTTCTAGCAGCTTGGCAGCATGGCACTCTGCATCCTCGCCTGCATCACTCGTGAGGACCTACATGTGGGAACAAGAAAAGTTGAGGGTCACATTGGGACAGTGGCATACTCTGACTGCCCTGACAGTCCCTTTGGCAACACATACCTTTTTGCACATGGTATAAATGATCTCCAAGTGCTTGGAGTTGGACAGCAACATGTCAGTATCCACTGTCACATAGTTGTGCAGGAGAGGCATCATATCTGTTAAGGAACAGTAGAAACCATCATTGAAGACAATGAGCCTTTCCTCCCCTTCGACAGTCACCTTGGGGTTTACAGAGCATCTCACTGCTTATAGAAACAGTTGATCAAAAAAAAAAAAATCACATTATGTTAGTTTGTAGACAACAGGACATCACTGTGCAACATTTTTGCTACGGAACTGAACATTAAGGCTGAAATGGTCAGCTGAATCATATCCCTTCTGATGATGTNCTACGGAACTGAACATTAAGGCTGAAATGGTCAGCTGAATCATATCCCTTCTGATGATGTACCTCATAACGTGCGAGTGGGTAAAACAGCCATGCCAGCTTCCATGTCATACCTGTGAAATACTCAAAGCAGTCATGCTGGAATACATCATACAGAACCCCCAGGAGCTGCCACATCTGAGGAGATATGGCCTGACAGGTGAGTCCAAAGGCCAGTGACAGAATCTCCTCGTAGAACTCTGGAGAAACAGGTGTAGGAGAAAACATTCACTGCTGGAGCCATTAGGACTTCAGTTTTTGTACCCAGTGTAAGGATACAAGCTTACTGTACAGCAGAATAATAGCTCTCACAACAGCACAAGCACTGGACGAGACTCAGCAACATAAGCACGACTACACACATTAAAAGTCAAAACCACACGCATACTTTATTACCTATGATGGGTTTCTGCAACACCAGACCAATCACCTGTAAGCAAATACCCTCCAGCTGCTGGGTGATCTAGAACAGAACCAAACAAAGGAAGTGACCTTACGGCTCACGTCACCACCAGTAGGACAAACAAAGGCCAAAGACTAGATAAGCTAAAAGCGAGTGGTACAGGTATAAGGCAACCAAGAGGGTTCCTGCAAGGGTGGTGGCGAACCTGGCATCACCGACCTCTTTGTGGTCCTCCATGACCGTGAGGATGGTATCGATAGTGCTGAGGATGCCCAGAGCCATCACTGTCTTGTCCTCACTCTCCTCATACTCCTCGCTCTGCAGGACCTTGCTGAATATCTCTGCCTGCCAAGAGAGAAGTACAACAGGCCTTTTCCGCAGCAGTCACCCTCGTAATTAATTACGTCAGTTACTTGTTCATATAGTTACTTAAAATAATGTCTAGAAGAGAAGTTCTACAGTGGGGCTGTTCTGCTCTCATTAGGGTTGCATCCTTGGTAAAGCAGCCGATTCTGAGAAAAATCCTCACTGTTCATTCGTACTCAACAAAATAGAGTTTTTGCAACACTTCCAGCCCGTTGTCAGCTGCGCCAGCTGGAACAAAGCAGCCACAGGACATGGGACTCTGTACTGGGACTGTGTCATACGCGGGACACGTACGGTTTGCTTCAGACACGTGTGTTTGGGTGGGCTGAGCGAGAACACAACAGAATCTAGAGGAAGGAGCACATGCAAACTCCACACAGTCTGACGTCTTGACTTTTCCTGGCAGGCTGGCTTTCTTGCTAGTTTTCACTTTCAAATAATTTTTCTGTTAACCTCTCTCTCTCTCACCGACACACACACACACACACACACACACGCCTACTAAACTGATTGCGCACCCAGGTCTATAACTATGGTAATTTAAGGGAGTGAGGAAAAGCCCCTCCTAAAACTGGTTGAAAATTTGCCTTGAAGCAAGATGTTTTGGGTAATGATCATATGGTGACTGTATGATATTGGATTGTGATATTTAAAGGCAGTGTGCAGCAAGTTGAAACCTGGCCTTGCCTCACCAAGCCTATTCCCTAGTTGGAACAAGGAGCCACATGGAGCTCATTTTCTTAATACAATATTAGAAGCCCAGACTCGAGGAAAGAGGACCGGACTGGATTGTTCTGTAGTGGATGGGGTGACTGGGACTGGGATGTGAGATGATGCAACGTGATGCTTCTGAGTTACTGTTTGGATTACTTTTCTGTTTAGTTTTGTTCTGTTGTGCTTTTGCTGGCCCATTTTCTCTGTTGTTGTTATACTGAAGGTAGAAAATGGGAGAGTGAAATTAAAGTTGCAAATCATCCCACTTTTATGTCTTGCCTGGTCATTTCCCAGACCTGGCGTGCAGAAAAAGTCATGACCAAAAAAAATACTAAAGATGTTTTAAACTGCTCCAAAATAATCGATCACACACAGTAGAGATCCAGCAGGTGATGCTGTTAAATATTAATAAGCAGCTTACACTCACTGTGCCAGCTGTACTATTAAACAGTATGGCAGCCCATAGAAAATAATTTTGCATGCAAGTGATGATCTATGCAATATGCGACGTTATTGCTTCGCGGCAGCTGAGCGGCTTGGTCAAGTGCTGCTTCGAATCCAGCTCAGGGTGAGCAGAGTATCAATGTTCTCTCTGCGTTAGCGATCCAGTGACAAAACAGCGGTGAATCACACCCATATCTTTCCTGAGTAAGAAAACCACTACATTATGCTTTTAAACATGACTCATTAGCAATTCCTCACAAAACATTAGTGTGAGGTAAGATGTGAGGCAAGGCTCCATATGTAATATCAGGTGTAAAGTGATGGGTGAACTCAGTGCAAGGGTGACATCTAGTGCTGGAAATGGTAAAACTAAACAAAAAAAAAAAAAAACAGGACCTACTAACTGTACACACATCCACTGAGTGGATAATTTACAAAGCAGCCCCTTCCTACCAGATTCTGTGTCATGTCTATGGCGATGACGGCCATCTC
>UFQX01001679.1:0-10803 GCA_900497675.1 Arapaima gigas
AACCATCCTCGCTTTATAGCATTTTTCCCACAGGTGCCTAAGACTTTTGCACAGCACTGTATATAACGTTAACAAACATGGGAGTCCAACAAAGATGAGAATAGTCGGTAAATAAGTATTACGAAGTGAGGTGTCATTTCAGCTGTGATGCGGAGGGGCTCCGGGGGTCCCGGGCGCTGCGCTGTTTGCGGAGGAAGGGCCTCCGAGACCCGCAGCCATTTGGAAGCGGCGACTTTCATTAACATGACTGTGACAGTGACAGAAGGACAAAGAGCTGCTTGCTCTTTGATCCTGTTTGCTCGCGCACCGAGATGGCAGTGGGAGATATGGAACAGCTCGTTTTGTGACGTGAACCAGATCTTCCTCAACCAGCGCACATTTCGCACACCTTGGTGATCATATTTTGTAATAAAACAAGGCCTTAAATTAATATGAACATTCAGAACATTTCAGTTCTGGGGCCGGATTTGTTGCAGGCGACAGGTGGCGCTGTTGTTACGTTTGGTATTTGTAGTGTTTCGGGTTCTAGCCGCTGTCTGTTGCAGCACAGCTGCCATTCAAATAAAAACATTGTTTAACATCGGTACTTTCCATCGCGATAGTTATTGAGTCATACCCTCGCTGGCCACTTTATTAGGTACACCAGGTTAGCCGGGTCCTCCTTTCACTCCACAGTAGCATGAATTCAGCAACAAGGCGTCGCATTTATTTCTCCAGTCGTGAAGCTGCTGTGTTGGCTTTGAGAAGTGGGACAGCACAGGGTGCTGTAGTGGGACCGTGGCGTGAAAAAAAAAAAAATCACGTGAGGTCTGCTGGAACCAGTGTGACTGGAGTCAATGATGAAAACACGTTCAAAGTGGCTTAGACCTCACACATTGTCCACTTGAATGTTCATTCAAACATCTCTAGACCTTGTCCGCCCGCTTTATAGCACTGCGCAGTGCGACTGTGTTGCGTGGGCTGCGCGTGGGTCCCTAATACACTTTTCTTTCTCTTACTCTCAGTCTTATTCCATTGATGACACACATGTCCCCAGTGATCATAATGTTTACACTATAAAAAGGGAATTCCAACCAGAACTTAGAGCAGCTCACAAGAGCATGCAGTGTCTTCCACCAAGCAGGTTTCAGAACCTGGTTCAAATCTGTCCATGACAACTGGGCAGGGGACAGTTGCCAAAAGTAGTGGCACCAAACACTGACTTCAGTTCAAATACTTACACAAACTGCATATTTCAGTTTTTTCTTCTTTAAAACATATTTTGCTGGTCAACTCATGTTGACTTATAAAAAGTCGTTTTGGGTGTTAGCACAATGAAAATGTGACATGGAAAGGAATATTAACACATTAGTTTGTTGTGAAATGTGTGATTTTGCGAGGCGCTCTATTGTTCACTTGTATTTACTCCAGTCTGACAGAGAAGCCAAGGAATGGTGAGGAAAGAGGCACCTTAAGGATGATGAACTGGCAGCTAGTTCCCCCACAGCGAGGGGGTGCGAGTCACAAAGTGCTCCCCGGACTCATCCGTAAACTAGTAATTGGACAACTCAATGTACTTCGTATTATCCTACCTGGAATTCAGGAGTTCCATTAAAAACATGCTGTGGAAAAATGCACTCAAGATAAATGCAAATGAGCCATAGGAGTTTTCATATAAAATGTGACCCATTAAACTCATCCAGTATGAAATGGTTTCTTTGCCGCTAAAGGTTTAACTACAAGAGGCTTTCAGAGGACAGATGCTGAATGCTAGAGCGTTTTATGGTTCCACTTGCAAATAAAACTAGATGTGTGTTCTTGCAGTCCTTTTTCCAGCTGAATACATTTTGTGTGGAAAAAGAAGTGCTGCACACTGCTTTTCTGTTTTTTTGTGGTCAGTCGAACGTTCAGTCCTCTGCTTGCTCCATTTTGCAGATACAAGAAGAGACTGATGTAACTGTTGTGGGCTGATGGATGTCGGCTTACTGATGTGGACTGACTGCCTGACTGAGGCAGACTGACATGTGAGCTGACTGATAAATATAGACATATAGCCTAACTGAGCTGCACTGATTTGTTCTTATTTGATCCAATGCAGTAACCAGTCTTATTGGCAATTGGGTGGAAATCAGTGCATGTTTTTATAGTTCTAAGAGTTATGTTTAGTGGATGTTAATTTTAAGAAGCACTGGAAATGTTTTTCTTCCAATATTTATATTACGTTTAAATCCCCGTTTCACACGGGCAAAGCGGCGCTGTTGTGCCGGGCTGCAATGCTGATGTGTGCCACTAGGTGGAGATCACGAACTTCCTTTGATTTATGAAAATACAGTGTTTAAGTATTCAAGTTCACTAAGCTAAAAAACATAAAGTTTAGAGTGTAGCTGTGGGGATTCCTACTCTGTGTAATTATGTAGCCTATATTATTGTCATCTCTGAATTTTTAGGGTTTGACAATTTTACTTGGGGTAAAAGATGCCTCCACTATCAGATAACAATGAGCCAAAAAGCCACCTCCTCGTCCCCTAAACCGATGGAGCTTTTGTCCAGGGACTAACAGTGTGACAGGTCACATGCTTACAGTCCTGTTTTTTTCCGTTAATCAAGAGGAAACAGATCAACTACTAATACTGTTACGTTTGTGAATTTAGCCTACTTATGTACTTTGCCGAAATATTCTCACTTGAGCTGTGGACAGGCCTTCAGACCACTATTTATTGCTGGTAACTGCAGGGATACAAAGTTTGTCGAGGAAGCATCAGGTGTGAGACACCATCCACACACACGCACACACACAATGTAGTGTCACCAATGCACCAGAAAGGAATGTCTCTGAACTGTTGGAGGAAATGCTTGCAAACATTGGAAGAACATGCGAACTCCACACTGACTGTGGGGGGCAATAATCCCACAGAACTGGATAAATTCATTGAGTTCCAACCCCACAGGTCTGCATGCTGGCTCTGTGTTCCATAGGCTGGAATGGATTAATCTAATCTCTCTCAGAGTGCTGCTGTTCGTGGAGGGCTCATGTAGGCAAATGGGCAGAAGGACACTTGGCTGGTGTTCCCAGCTGGCCACCACTGCTGACCCCACAATAGCGGCCCATCCAGCAGCAACCCTTTTCAAAATTCACGCTGTGTAGGTGGCCGTGAGGCACAGTGGGTGGTGCTGTTGCTTCACAGCTCCTGGGTTATAAGTTTATATATGAGGAGTTATACGTGTTCCCCCTCTGTTTGCACTGGGTATCTCCAGGCCCCTGGGTCCTTCTCCAGATTCTTGCTGTCGTGTAGAGCTCACACTGTCATGTCCTCACCGCACATCCGTCTTTGGCGAATGGCTCTGATCGTTCCCGGTCTTGGAAGCTGGCTGAAGCTCAAAGACAAGCAGTACTAAGAAAAAAGGCTTTTCCAGCCCGATGAAGGACTTACTTGCGACTCATTCCGGCCCGGCACACTAGAACGAACAAGGCTTTTTTGGCCCTCACCTCCCATCTGGGTGGGTGTGTGTGTGTGTGTGTGTGTGTGTGTGTGTGCCCTGCTTAAGGCCTCTATTTGTCCGAACAGGCCTGGATGGATAATCAGTAAACGAAAATTGTCAAATACGTTTTTTTTTAACTTATTGAAATACATGCACCAATTCATAAGAGGGTTAAACGCAACTTTCCCATGTAACATGAAAACCTTCCATATATATGCTTCCACATTATAGGAAAAAAAATTCGTGGTATAAAAGTTTTAGAGTACCCACAAAAATTGAAACATGTGTAAAGTTATTCACCTGAGCAATATATCATTACATCAATTTAATATAATATTGACCACATTATATGTACATACATATAAATGTCACATAAGCACCACAGGAGGGGCCCTGGAGGAGCTGGAGTTGCCCATTAAGTTTGTGCCTTTGACAAACGCCCACAATGGCCGCCCACCGTTTCATCCACATCACTAAAGCCGTGTTAAGACGCAGAGAGAAGAAATAAACACCGGTGCCACGAGAAAACGCTGTAAATGTAATTAAAATAGGCGGCGCCTTTGAAAGCCGCGACTTAAACTACGGACGAGAGTGTGTGTCGCACGGCGCAAGGGGCTGCGCGGAGGCTTTTAAAGAGCAACATTTCAGTTATGGGATGACTGATGGAACGGAAATCAGAGAAATAATGAGATGTTTTTTTGCCCGTCTTTGACTTTTCCATTAACGGTTTGCCTTTCCCAGCCCACTAGCTTCAATTAAAGGTGGGCCAAAAAAAAACTTAACATTGGATTTAATGAGGGGTTGCAGCTGGGGGAAATGGAACAATTAAAGTAGATGTTGGAAGTCCAACCTGTCCTGGTTATTAAAGGTTTGTGGTTTATGTTCAGTCAGGTGGCCCACAGGTCATCCTTCGCGGAGCGCTGTCCATCACTCCTCGCTTCTTACAAGAGCTGGAGCCCCGAGTTGTATTTTCTCAAGACGCCGCATTAGTCGTCTGTGATTTTCCTGCTTGTTCATGATCGTGAGTTTTGTATTTCCATCGGCGTCTGGGACGAGGGTCCGGAATAATAATTCACTTCCCTCAGTGTGTAAAATGTGACTCTGTTGATGGATAGAGGTGTTGTGCGAAATCTGACAATGAAGTTCAAGCGTATCAGTCGTTATCGTAAACAGGAAGATGCGACGCGGGATGAACAATGCATTGGATGTAATAAATCCCAGGGGCACCTTTGTCAGCGGATGCACGTTTGACAGCCGTCAAAAGGGCAAGTCGGCAGACAGACTGTTTACGTTGGAATAATTTTGGCATCTGCTTCTAGAGCACTTTCTCAAAACGTCCAGTGTCACAGTGCAGCAGGGGGTGAAGGGGGTCAAACTGCTTTTCCCGCAGAAATATCTAAAGGGAACAGCACTACTGGCAACACGCAACTTTAGCCGAATGCCGTATACTCGATGCCGGTTGGTGCGGGGAAACTTTGGCGTTCCACCCCCCCCTCCACCTCTCTTCATAGCTGTCAGCGAGGAGCCTCTGCTAATCCCACCCTAATCCTGTAGGACAACTGAGTCTCAATCGATTTGACCTGCCCTGTCTTCACTGCAAATGAAGTCCGCACTAGCTGGACTGGGCACCTTAGGCGAATGTGACAGCGACGGGACGTGACACAACCGCCAATCGCATGACAAGCGAATATCGTGCCACCCCCCCCCCCCCCCCCCCCCCCCCCCCCCCCCCCCCCCCCCCCCCCCCCCCCCCCCCCCCCCCCCCCCCCCCCCCCCCCCCCCCCCCNCCCCCCCCCCCCCCCACCCAGCTCCGCCTAGTCACCCTATCATTTGCAGCGGGCACTTGCTATCTCCGCCATCAGCTCCGAGAGCCGCTGTATGCCCTCGTAGATAAATGTATCATCTGTACCTCGCTTTCTGAAATGACGTTTTGGCGAGCGTGATGGATTTTTCAGCCACTCGCTCGGGCCCAAGATAGGCATCAGCTGTGTAGATACAATAAACAGCAAGATGGCAGGCAATGATAGCCAAATCAATGGCACTCAGTGGATCTCGCTCGCTTTTTTCCGTCGCTCCTTTTTAATAGATTTTTGCTGGACAATTCTAGGCTCTTCCTTGGCTCTGCCGTGCCGCTGATCAATAGATTATTGCCCAAGCTCATTGCTGACTGTGCTGTACTCAATGGGAAGCGTGATGTACAGTAAGCGTCTCTCTAGTGTGTGATCAAAGCCCGTAAGTGTGTGATTCACCCTCATTAGAAACCTGCAGCATAGGGGTTGCTGTCCAGCTCGGGGGCTGTAGGACGTGAGGAGTGCGGTGGTCTGTGGCGCTGAGCTGCACGATCCACAGTATCAGCAGAAGCAGGAACACAGGAAGCCTTCATGTGAACCTGGACTCATTCTTTCTCTTCCCACTGTGGTCTTATGGGTTGCTCAGATGTTTTTTTTTTGAGTTAAAAGATCTGGAATGCTTTAACAACTGCCAGCAGTGTTTGGAACTGACTTGCTTTTGTGGCATCTGAATGTCAGCATTTGATAAAGCTGTTTGAGCTGACACATTTAAAAGGGATCCCATATTTGCACAACAATTCCTTGGTATCCAAATCTAATTCATCCCTGAAAAGTCCCGTGGGATCCTGAATTTTTCAGATACCAGGTGCCAATTTGCCATTATATTAAATGGGGGAAAATAAATAAATAATGTGCTCCCAGCCCAGCAGACAACACCTATATAACCATCAACCCATGACTTGAGCCTGATAAACACTGTAAACAAGTTACCTCATTAGAAAACACTTTATGTTGTCATTAATTTGATGTTTACACCACGCGGTGCCGTGTGTACAGTGCAGGACACCTCACGTTAGTCACTGTCACACACGGGAGATGACAGGCCGCATGCGGGGGATTCGCAGCTCGAGTTCAGGGTTATGAGATATTCAGTAAAGGGAATTAAAGACGTTTGACAAAGTAACCTGGTGCATCCGCCTCTGTTTGACATAACATCCAGCATCTAAAGGAAATGGTTAAGAAAATAAAACGTGCTCTAAATGTGGTGACGCAGTGCAAATGCAATACATGCAAAACCAACAAACAGAAACAGCTGATAACACCTGTGTGTCTGGCTTTGGATAAATTCATAACAGTCCACAATAGAGTTTATTACAACACATATTGTTTTTTATGAAATTGCACTTTATGGTATTTATTTGTTGTTTTTAACATTTAAGTTTTTATGCATTTTGAATTATTTATTATTGATAAGAATTCATTATAACAAAAGTTTCCGTACAGATACCGATATTTAGGTATTAATTTTGAAGAGTTGTTACAGCGAAAATTTGGATTTTGAGAGTTCCTTTACCAAGGGAATTCTGTACAGCTAAATGCAATGTCATGCAATAACCAATATAACGAAATATTATGTAGATTGTTTCCAATAAGTAACAATCAAATATCACCACCGGGATGAGAGGGGACATCAGAATGAGCTCTAACCATGTTGGCATGCTGGCATCCTATAAGAGGAAGGCTGGGACAGATGGATGTCACTGTGCCGCTTCCTAGGCGAGGAGCCCGTCTGCTGTTGTCGTGGCAGAGAGGCCCGTTGCTGTGCAACGAAGGTGTGTGTGAGACAGATAAGGATGAAGGCAGAGAGGTTGTCCTGTGGCCCCTGTAACAGTCCAAGGACTGGAAGGAGGCAGCGAGGAACTCCTAGGGACTCACAGAGACTAGAGATCACCCCTTGCCTGGATAGTTTGGTTATTCGGTGGCGACGGTGACTGGATGTTGCTCACTGACCCAAAACTATGACAACTGAAGGTTCCCTGTCAGCGGGTCTGGTGCACCGTACCACATCACACATCTGGGTCCCTCTGTCACGTGATCTGTTATTGTTCTCTCTCACAGCTGTCATGCTATCCTTGCTTTCTGTTGAGTACTGTAAAGCGAAGTACAAAAAGCCCAAGATCAAGAATGCAAAGCAATTTTTTAACTGCTTTTGCAAGATGCCATGTTTGATTAGCAGATTATTGGAAATCCAACACGGACCTCACTTATCACTGTGGTTGTTGTGGGAATGAGTTCACATGTCGGGCACTTTTTTTAAAAGGGAAACGATTCTGATGGATCTGATGTATCTTTGGTTCAGACGAAGTATGGAACTGTGCTTTTTACCTGAGCTCCAGAATCCCAGAGAGAGCCCAGCAGAGCTCCCCAATACGGCTGCAAAGTAAGGACAGTTTTTATTAAAAGCTGCAGCCTTTTTCTTTGGCTCCATAGAGAACACGCCAGAATTCCTCAGCTGGGCTGCCCTCTGCTGCACTGAGGAATGTGGACGAGATCACTTCTTCTGTGCCCATGCGGCTTTAAGTAAGACTACGTTCACCGGCTGTATTAACCCGAAACTGCAGTCTCTGCCTCCTGCAGCAGAGCTGACGTTGTACTCCTCCATATAAAGATGTTTTTGTACTATCGCTTGGACGACTGATGGTCATACAGGTTATTTTGAGCCATGTGCCCTTGAAAACATCACACAGATACAGAACATGCAGCCATTTTCGCAGCCCTAAGTGAGCAGCATTTGCTTATTGCTGGAAGGACTTATGAGGTTTTGGATGTTTATTGGATTTATTCTGTAGAAATGGCTCCTTAGTGACCTGTACAACTAGGCCTTTGTTTTTTAGTGACGTGTAGAACGTCCCTACTTTTGATACAAGTAGGGAAGCAGATCTCAGGAAAAATGCGGAAAGACAAGTATTTTAGCGACCAGACTCCAGACATTGCGCTTTTGCCATGATGCTTGAGAGAACCATCCGGACGTTATTTCATAGCCTGGCGCTCTGTGATTTTGGGATAGGCTCCGGACCACAGCGACCCTATGTGTGCCAACCAGTGATGCAGAGAGCTGTGCTTTAAAAGCAGGTCTTTCAGAAATGATGCTAAGACGGGCGAGCGGCTTGTTGTGAGCGGAGCCGAATGCTGTGAGATGTTCCTGGTTGCACTGCTGCACACGGGGGTGGGTGGGTGGGTGGGGGGGGGTTCCTCCCTTGAATCTTCGGCTAATTGATTTTGCCTTTGATATTTAACCTCTCGCTCCATACCTCAGTTTAACTGAAAATGGACACTCTCGTCACGAGCCATGAGCTTCAGTAGCCTTATTTCCGACATCTCAGCTGGGATCTGTGCTAATTATTAATGGTAAATTGGTTAAACCAGATAAGATTTGACTGATTTCCTGCCAATCGGACCTTTACTTGTTAAGTCGGCCCCATCGCTCTGACTGCTGCACACACCATTAACTCGGCTGCTGATAATGTCAAGGTGGCTTTCGCTTGGTTCCCACCTTATCTTTGTAATATTTTTTTCACGCAGTGGCCAGCAACAGTTACTCCTGTTACTTGTGCAAATGTGACACGTGCAAAGGGGACGGCGCAGTGGGGGCACCAGTGAATTCAGTGCACTGAAGTGACGCCCCCCGCACCCGCTCTCCCCTTGCCTTGGGTTGTTTCAGATCAGCGCCCTCAATAACCGCATCAAATGTCAAGGCCGCTTGCCTCTCTCTGAAGGAAGCAGGTGTTTGACCACGGCGGCTGTACCGCGTGCTGCACAGAAATGTGACGGGTGAGCAAAGCACACGTCTGGGCTTCTGACAGGCATCGAGAGAGAACGCCAGTGGCTGGAACACGTGCTATTGCTGTATCTGTCACAGCAGAGGGAGCTTCCTGACAATTACAGAGTCTGGCGCTTGGGAGGTGGTGTAGCTCCTTGTGAAAGTGGTCATCACACTTTCCCCTTAAGGTATCTCCCAAACATCTCCCACATGTCTAGATATTCAGCGAATGGCTTGCTGCTGGATGAAGGGCTTTGACTTGGCAAGGCTGCAGATATGCCAGGGGAAGGAGACGGTGCCACGCATGTGTGTGGTGCTTGGGACGAAGGCACTACTGAATTCGCAGTCTAGTAAGCAGGGGTAACCTGACAACAGATCTCCAGCTATGTCAGAAGCCCAGCCTGTTGCTCCCAGGATGCTCTGCATCACCGGAGGGTTAAAATGGAATGGGGGGGTTGAAACTGTGGGATAAGGAATCCAGAACACAATCCACAGTGTATTTTGCTGCATCTATATTTCAGAGTTTAACATGTTGGTGAGTGTGGGCCTTCTCTCCTTATTTAGGCTTCTTAAGCCCAGCACGTACAAATGTTTTATATTTTTTAACATATTGGAGCTGAATGCGTAATAGTTCTTGTAGGCATGGAACAATAAATCTGAAACCCTCAGCTCCTGCTGCTGCACACTCAGGAATTCATGCTAAGACAGTTTCTATTGCCTTGGGTTTTATGGCCAGGAGTGCTGGTCTCTTCAGTGACAAAAAATTACTCAGTTAATGGAGAGACCAGCTTCCAGTGGGATATGAGCAGCTCCTTACAGCTGGAGTCCCACTTTGACCTGTTGAAGTGGTGGGTCGAGGGGGTCCATGCTGGGGCCTGATAGACCTCTCCTCCCCGGGATCGAAGAGGGATTACACACCACATTAATAACCACAGACTCAGATTCACTCTATTTGTAGACAGTTGGAGCTGCATTTATATATCATGCAGCAGCCACAGCTGGCCCGGGTATTCAGGGGCTTATTTCATTCTGAGTAGATTGCAATGGAGATTTAAGCTCTGTTTTCATCTTGTTCATGATTGGATTATGAGCAATAACAAAAATCGCAGCGATGCCGTGGACTGCCACACCAAGTTGTTTCTTTGGTCACTCTGAACGCTCCGGCATGAAAACAGCTGTTCCGTCTCCGAGCTCAGATCTGGAGGTCCAACAGAGCTGCTTAGAGAATCTCCACTCATTCCATTCATAATAAGGTTCATCCTTCACACTCCGAATCGCTGCTCTTTTGCGTTCAGTCTTGTCAATAAAATTTTAGTCCCCTGTGGTGTTTAAAAATCCAGCCTTTTTGTAGGTTTTCTTACTATGTTTTGGTTTGCATATCAAAGCGGAACTTTCTGACATTATATATTTTTCTCCTAGGAGCACATATAGCTTGACCCCTGTATTGGATGCAAAGTTTTTACTGTAACTTTTACTTAATTTTGTTCCGAATTTAACTGAACCGCCCATTCAGGTTTTTCAGAAGCTTTCAGAAGGTTGTGCTCACTCAGGATGCTGCTTCTGCTTTCATTGTCTTTGTTGCTGCCAGTAGTCTGCTGGATCTTTATGTAGATGTTCTGGAGTGCATTTAAATGAAATCGTAACACAGCGTCCCACTGTGATCTCTGATCTCTGAACATGCCGCATATAATTCATGTGCCCTTTGGCCACCCCCCCCCCCCCCCCCCCCCCGCC
>UFQX01001679.1:10862-21130 GCA_900497675.1 Arapaima gigas
TTTGCCCCCCCCCCCCCCCCCCGGTCCCAGACATGAAGCTCTGTTATACTTTCACTCAAGTAGATGGGTTAGATGGGTTGGGACCATGCTGTACCGTCCCCTTGAAACAGAAGAAGCACCCAGGGAACAAGTGGAGATAAGCTCTTCTGACAGAGACGGGAGTCCCTCATCTCCTGACTGGCTGCTTGATGAAATGAACACGACACAAGTCTACGTGGGGCCAAATTCTGTACCCCCTGCCATCATGCCCTTTGTGTAAACAGTAAAATTCAGCTTTTGTACACAACGCGAGATGTGAGGATGGGCAGGGAGACTCCATACTGCAAGAAAGCGCGTCACTGGGGATTGCTCTGCAAACAAGCCATTTTCATCTGTTAGTGAGCCAAATAAAAGATAAAAACACAGCGATTTTAAAACAGCAAAAGGACACAAGACCTAACCAGATCCATCATTATTACAAATAACTGCACCACTCTTACACTTATGAGATACTTTTCCTTCTGCAAGCCAATAAAAAAAATTAACCACGCTTGGCGCAAAAAAAACGACACCTTCCAAACATTACTGATATTAACTTCTTACACTTTAAACAGAATAAACAGGATACCCCCCTGAATAAAGGCAACGCATCCAAAAACCCGCATTACATCTTTCACTAACAGTAAGGTCTCAAATACTAAAAACCGCAACTTCCTTAAAAAAGGACCACCATACACAACATTGACTGGTACTTACAGCTAAACCCAAAAGACACAATAACGGACACACTTCAAAATCCACAAGGGGTTTTGAAAACAATTTAAAATGCAGAGGATTAAACAAGTTGAACCAACAATATGCCGATGTGGAAGGCACCTGGCACGGAAGTAACCAGCGTGGTAACAGGCAAGAGGGTCTCCATCTGAAGGTGGGTGTCTCTGTGGAGGTGTTTGGCTGGATTTCTTCTCCCTCATGAATCAAAGCTGTCCCCGTACCACAGGAAACAACCAGTAATGTAAACACAGGGATGTATTCGGAGGAACGGCTGCTGCTGTAGGCATGAAAGATGGGGCCTGGAACAGGCGTGATGAAGTACGGTTCAGTACGGTTATGCAATCCATCTTCCCTTCCACTGTTAAAACACATGGAGAGTCGTCGCATTTGCATTGTAATCAAATTGCTCATGTCTGCGATGTAAGAAATAAATATGTCATTGCTGTTTGAACAAGGGAAACAACTTTAAAATGGTGCAAAAGTAGCAGCTGGATTGGCTGTAAGTTTGGAACAACTTACACATTTTTATATTCAGCTTTTTCAAGCCTACCAGGCTGTCAGACCATAATAATTTACAAACACTGATAATATATGTGGAAATGTCAGTGTGGGTAAAAGCGTTAGCTGGTCATAATGGTGACGTGAAAGTTAAAAGTGACTGAAGAGACAGCCGCATCAGATGTCCAGTGTGTGACATTTCTGCAGTTTAGTCTGTTTCACCACCTCGAGGATGGCAGAGCCTGCTTTCGAATGCCTGAAACACTTAGCAAAAGTGTATTTATTTTCAGTTTTGAAAAAAGCAGCATTTCAGTTTCTGCAGCTGCTTTACAGTGAAAGGAGCCAGGTTAGAATCTGACCTCTTGCTGTAGTAATCCTGAGCAAGGTACTTACCATTAAACTACTTGTTAGTATAAAAAAAAAGCGACATTTTTAAAAGGCTAAATCGGTTGGTAGCCTAACATCAAGTTGCTTTGGAGTCAAGAGTAAAACTGCTCAAGTCGTGGACCGACCTTGGGCCATGTCCAAGGCCTCTTTGCTGATATCGCCGTCTCACACCGGCTCCGCCACGGAATTTGTGTTTCTATGTGTTGCTGTACCTGCGGATGAAACTGACCCACTAAACTTAGAGGAGCCGGTTAAAAATCCTGACATGACGTGGCGGTGAAAAATTCACAAGACCAGCGAGATTTTTATTAGACACAAAAACCAATTAGTGCGGCTCGGGAGACGAGTCAAGAAAGGCGATTAAACTCCGGCACCGCTGCGAAAAATATGATAAAACAGGCATGTGGATCCACAGGAGGATTCATACAGACATTCAGATCTCACTGTGAACTGGGAGGGAGGATGTCAGTCTTAGCAGAAAGTTTTTTTTTTCCCCCTCTCATATACAGTGAGGAAAAAACACAGAGTACTGCAAGGCCTTCCATTTCTGATGTTAGCGAAGGCTTTGATTTGCGGCTCAAAAGACTTTGTCATGAATAGACGGGAAAAAATTCCTAAATGACTTGATTTAAACGTGATAATGGACCACGTTATTATGGCAACTGTAACCAGCTGAAATGCATTTTGACTTTAAAATGTTTGTGTTT
The DNA here is from genome assembly GCA_900497675.1 of Arapaima gigas. NCBI lineage: Eukaryota > Metazoa > Chordata > Actinopteri > Osteoglossiformes > Osteoglossidae > Arapaima > Arapaima gigas. Next base: position 13,208 of record UFQX01001679.1, read on the forward strand.
ATGCGTTTGATGCGTGCCCGCTACACTGGTATAGCCTCCGTCTCGCTCAGATCGTTCTAATTTCCTCGAACTCGGACGCCGGGGAAGCGAGCGCTTGGCCGCCTGACGGAGGGGTGTGTGAGCCGCGGTGGCTTATGCTCTGTGTGGTTCACTAAGCAGAATACTTCATTTTTCCCCTCCATTAGCCTGGAGGCCCCGGGCACTCTACCTGCGAGTCGGCTCCCGAGGAGAGGTACTCTGGTGATGTAACACCTACCGACGAGGAAGGGTATGGCGTGGGAGGGGTGGGCGTGGTTACCGAACCTGTAATGGACATTCACAAATAGCGCCTGGACCTCAACTTCAGCTGTCGGGTGCGAGTATTTTTACCCCCTCTCACGATGTTTATTCATGTCTGTATCTACTTTGTTTTACTTTTCTTCTTTTTTCTTCCTGAAGGAATTGGATCCCAGGCTCACCACTTCAATCTTCTTTGCAGGGATAATGGTGCGTTACAACACATAAAACAGCAGGCTCTCCATTGGTTGCAATTCCTCCCTTCATGCTGAGTGGGGGTGCGGGGGGATGTGCGGGGAGGAGGATGTAAAACAGTCTGGCTGCTAACGCTCATCTTGATGCAGACAAACTTGGGGGAGCTGATCGGAAGATCGATGCTCATTACTGGGTGACATGAGATATTTAGCTTCGCCAAGTCGGGCACCGCGAAGGGCTGAGACCAGAGGTCCGACTGTAGCCGGAGAGCCTCAGTCATCTTGCAGGTTTAAACTGCGACGTACCACACAGGCCGTTCTCCTTGTGATTATAATACATGACTGCTAGAATGAACTGGGTAGATGGGAAAATACTGTCCCGCTTGGGCAACGCGGGGCCTCCCTTTTGATGAGATTATTTCAAGTACATTTCTGCGAGTTTTTAGTATTTTCCATTTGGTGTTTCTGATTTTGCTGGTTCATTAGCTTTTTTGGTTCAAAGGTTTTGTATCTTTTTGCTGGATGTGAAGAACAGTTATTTTGCCCATTCATGCCATCAGTCAGATGCATAAATCAGTGTTGAATGAGTGTAGATGCGTTTTCTAATTTCCCGGTATATTTTCGGCACGGGAGAGGGAATAACGCACTGATGGACAGTTCTTGTGGGCGCCTGTGGGACTTGAGGCGGGAAATGTCTGAGTCCCGCTGAAAAATCTTTTTGCTCAGGACTCACTAATGAACAGATGTCTGCCTGCAGAGTGTTGTAACCCATCCAGACAATGGAAAAAATGGCTAGCTGCTACCCTGGTGGCTGTGGCACTGTTATGGCTGTGCTGCCTCCTTCGTGGCGTGTCGCAAAAGTAGTCTGTAGGTGAAGGTGCACATACGTTTGCGTAAAACGCACCGTTCGGTTTAAATGTGCCATCATAGAAGATCCGTGGACCATACTTCAACATTGCTGGAGACATGCCAGCCCTGGCATAACACTACATGTTTGAAAATTGTGATGTTTCCATATCAGAACTGGTAAGGTAGGGAGGAACATGATGAAAGAGCTGCTTCCAGTCATATGTCAGAAAGTGGTCTCACCAGACATTTTCCACGAGTCTTGTCCACTCTGTAGGTCCCCTCCCAGCTACAAGAGCATCAGACATTATCTGGGTTAAACACTGATGTGATTTCACTGGATAGCAGTGAGGGATTGAATGGCTGTTCATATCACAGAGAGTTTATTAAAACCTGGAATAATGGAATCCAGCTCTATTTGTTTGACTGAAGTCAGTAACCCGGGATGTCATCTGTGGATGGCCTCTGCTCAATCGTGAATGTTCTTATTGGCACTTTGTCTTCTGTGTGTCCTGCTGGTTGGCCGCTCACTGGCTGAACACGGGCACCATATCAAGTCCGAGGAGCTCCTTAGGAGTCGGCAGTCCAACAGGGGAACTTCCAAACGTCCAAACAAGTGGGCTGTAGTGGTACAGTGAGAATTATCCTCTCACTCTTAGCAGCTGGTGAAGGTCTGCCAGACCAATCTGTTATGTGCTTTGGGAAAGTGGAGAAAATATGCAAAGAATGTATTTTTAGAGGTGGTTCTGCTGGCTGTTGATCTTCTGGCTGCAGACTTAATCTCCCCTAAGCAGATGTGAAGATGCTGGAAGCAGCAGTGGACGGAGATGTGGAATAACAACAAACAATGTGTTTGAGCTAATGAGTTTCTCCTATCCTGGTTCTCCTTAAATTGAATTTTAGGAATTGGTTCCACATAATACAGCTGAGCTGGACCAGAAACAAACAGCTCTTTTTGGGATGGGACCATGCATTGTTCAGACCTCAATTATGGTTGATCCATCATAAATCATGGTTGTCTATATCAGTTCTCAGGTCAGTCCTCAGTTTTGTAAGCGGGGCTGAGCAACTCTATCATATGGAGAAGCAGAAAGTTCACACAGCGGCAAATGTACTTAGCTGCAGGTAGTCACACTTCTCCATTAGGCGCAGGAAAGTGAGCCCAGCTAGAAATCTGATTTTAGGATTTGGTGACCACAACAAATGTTGCTTCTGCTTATAACCTATAACAAAAAAATTCAAATGTTCCAGGTATGCAGTTAATAAAAATGATTTCATCTTACAAGCAGTAAGTACTAAGCTGTACTCTTCTGCAACAGAGCAGCAATGCCAGTGTAGTGCTGCTAAATTTAAATTATGCTAATCTTAGAACGATATATCGATTTTACTAAGATTGAAACAAACTGTGTGCTGTCCCTTAGTACCAGTGGTGAGAAACCACGGTTCTTGAGGGCTTGAGGGGAATTTTTGGTCCAGTTACGTCAGAAATGAATTCTTATTGTCTGAGATTTTGACCGAATCTTCAATGATCAGGCTAAAGTAAAACTAAACTTGCTGTTATTTTTGACACGCATTAATCCAAAATCAGAATCACAATCAAGGCTGAGCTACGAAGTGGACAGGTGGATAGAAAACCATCAGGTTACACAGAGGAATTGGCCTTGGATGCTCCCACGCACTTTCTAAAAGTGTAAATTGTGTGGACTGTGGGCCGTGGGTTTCCTCAGAAACCGGAAAATCGCGTATCAGTTCTGACTTCATTCCCGCACTTCATTCTTCACTGACATCTAAACTTCCACCACGACTTCTTTACAGGACTTTAGAATTTTTGTACTGTACGGTCAGTTTCCGAAGCAAACAAAAACAAACTTAAAAAAAATCTGAAATTATTTGCAGTTCCAATATTAAACAGGCGATTGCAGTATCAATGTACGTTCAGTTTCTTGTAGCACCATGTACTATGGGGGCTGACAGAAAATTTGAAAACTGAACAGCTAAAGCGTTTAAGTGAAATCCAAGGACTTACCGAAGCCTTAGTAGATGCTAATAATTCACGTAAATCTGAGTTATTACTTCTGCTTTAGCCTCTTATTCAGTCAGTGTGAAAATGACCTTATTTAGGGGATCTGTCCTGTGCTCTATAGTATACAACTGCCGATAAGCAACAATTCCAGATTCTCAGCAAACAGTCCATGTCTTCCCACACATAATGTAGTCTTATTAACTAATTCCCAGGCATGAAAGATAAGGCAGAGAGCCTGCATACGTCTCCCCCACAATGCACTCTGTTTAACGTCCCAGGTCTTTGTGCCCGGAAGGCTTTTGGAATGAACACTTAACTGCAAGTTCTTCAAACAAATTGGTTTGTTCGTGATAAAAGCCCAGCACCTGAGAGACGGTTGCAGGGCGATTCAGCCGAGAGCCGTCAATGAACTAAATAAGTGGATTTGTGGAGAAAATTATTGCAGTAACCCCCCAAAAAACTTCTTTGAATCACGTCAGCGTCATACTTCTTCGGCGTGAGAAACGTTCAGACTACCCTGTGCGAGGTAATGTCTTCTTCCAGCATAATCAGAGAGAACTGTTACCAGCGGAAGCCGCCGGGATTGTTTTGTCTTGCGTGCTTTCTGAACATGGCACAGTTTTATTTTTATGCTGTTCCATTGTAGCTGATATCCACACAACCTGCTTTGTTTTTGCTGCCTGTATCAAAGAACACACGAAAAGCTCTTTCTTGTTAAAGTCAATAAAAACAAAACCGTGTTCTGGTGCTGTTTATTTAATGGGGGGAAAAAAATAAATAATGCGGATGAAAGGCAAAATCCAAAAGTGTGTCCTGTCAAAGATGCTGAAGCAACGGCCAGAAGTCCTTGCGAAAATATAAAGTGACAATATCCCAGCGGTTCTCAATCATTCAAGGCCAGTTAAGGCTGGTTTAATCATTTTCAGGATCACGCTGGTTTTCATAATGTTAAGAAAGAGAGCGACACAAGAACCACCCACTTCGCAGCGTTCTACATGGTGAGCTGCTGCCGCCGAAGCTGTCAATCCCCACAGTGACGTCGCTTCGTGCAACATCTTCTTTGTCGCCTCACAATTGAGTCCTTTGTGACCCACAGCTGAAATGTAGGAAAATCACAATTTCACGTGTAAAGTTTAACCACTAGATGCTTCTGGATTTTTTTCAATCAGTGAGAATGAGAACTTTATGTTAAAAGTTGGTTCCAGGTTGTTTCTTTAATGGACGGTGCTCTTAAGTGTTCGCTGAATATATGTAGCTGTCAGTTTTTCGAGAAGAAACAATTTGAGTTTTATTGTCTATTATTGTTTGAAGAGTAAGAGGAAATTAAATGCTGTAAATCCCACCTCTCCGTACCTGGTCACTCTTTGAACCGGATGCCCTGGCATGCACGTGGGTATATTAAAACACAGACATTGTTCTTCTCAATGATTGAACTGAAGAGATTCACAGCAATTCCTTTCCTAGTATTTAAGCTTGGCAACTTCTGGTTACAGACCAAAGTCTTTAATCACAGCCCCATTTTTTTGGCCTGCAACATTTTCCCTTTTTAGCAGCAGCGCTGACATTTTTAATATCAGAGCTCCCCTGTGACCTGCAGTTTTGTGCATTCAAAGCAAGGATGATAAAAAACTGCTCTACTCTTCATACATACACCTTATCTCCTGGACACCGGTCAAAGTAACTGTAGGGGTTTCTGAAATTTTGTTAAACTTACTGTAACATATGGTAGTCAGTAAATCCCTTAGATTACTGTCTGCCATGCATTTTTTTTAGGGGAGAGGTTTGGGTTGGGGTGAAATTTTGAGAAATACTGGGTTTGTATCTGATGTTGGTCCTTGAACTGCTTGGCAGTGGCCCCAAGAGTGACACAGAGTTGTTTGAAAGAATCAGGTCTGTTACAAAAGGCGTCCTTCCAATAATAGGAGGGAGATTCTTTTTTTATTGGTTCCCTATAAAAAAATTAAAATCAAATTTCACACTGTGGTTTCTTTGCTTTGTTTTACTCTCTTGGCACTTCTTTCCTTGCTGAAAGAGTATTTTATCGATCTTTCCTCAAACTCAAAAGTCAAAAGCAGCCGATTCTCGTGTCTTAGATGTCGCCCCGTTGTGCCTCACAAGGTACCATACCTGTGTAATAAAAACTGAGCGATGTTTCCACAGACCTTCCACAGGTATGGTCCTTTGTTCTTGTGCTGGACGGGCGGCTTATCGCTATCAATCGAGATGTGTCACAGCTCAAATAAAATTGAAACTGAAAATACATTTCCTGGCTGACATGATTGTGGAAGATGATACTGGCTGGATTCCTACTTCATATGTCTGAATCGCAGCAAAGCATATTGCTTAGTGACTGTCTCTGGGGCCTTAGCAACAGAGATGCAAATGCAGCCCGTTGGTTCCCACAGAGATGGTGGAAACCTGATGCGTGAAGGAGAATCAGATGAAGCCTGACCTAGCACATCCTTGGCCTGATCTCTCCATGCAACACAGGAGAGCTGCAGCTGAATCAGATGAAGCCTGACCTAGCACATCCTCGGCCTGATCTCTCCATGCAACACAGGAGAGCTGCAGCTGACCCACACGCACCTCTGTATAACTGGCAATTTCTTTACATTCTGCTTTTATTGCGGATGCTCTAGTTTGTGTCAGAGAAGGTGACAGTTTTGTTTCCTTAGCCGACACTTTAATACAAAGTGGCTAGTACTGGAGCCACCTGAGGCGCATGATATAGAGGTGGCGCCTATCCAACAGTTTTCAAGAAGTACTCAGCACATTTGACAGGGATCTAGATCATGTTCCAGGAACTGTGAGGTGTAATGCATGTTAGAAAGTGTCCCACAGTACCTGCATCAAGTGTAGGTGTAAGTGCATGAGCGTGTGATTGTATGTTATGGATTAGAATTCAGTCCGTACTGTACAGTCCCTTGTGCCCTATGCTTCTGGTATAGTCTCTGGACTACTGGGACTCTTATTGACGATGGATGCTGGACAGATGGACAAGCAGATGGGTGCACGGTTGTATGGATGGACAGATGGATGGATGGACAGACGGACAGACAGATGGGTGCATGTTTGGATGGAGGGGCAGAGGGACGGACGGGTGGATGGATGGATGGATGTACAGACAAATGGACGGAGCCTAAACACTTTCTCTCGAGTAGCACTCAGTGTTACTTTGTGCTTTAATTTCTATCTCTTCATCCAACTTCAATATTTGCTTTTCTAAAGATTTTAGTTATAGCCCCGAGATTTTGTGTGCTCAGATGCTAACTCCTTATCCAGGCATATCCTTAGAAGTGTGCTGCCTTGTTTCTGGGTGCCTGTATGATCTGTCCATCATCCAGTGTGTGAAATGGCTTCCTTTAATCGTGAAAGAATTCCCTGCTGAGGTATAGCATTCATAATAGCACCTGTGACCTGCTCAGAATGCCCTTTTTTACCAGAGGATACAAAATGTGATTCAGAAGCAACTTTTGATGTAGGAGAGTGGCAGTTGCTTAAATCGGTGGTCGCCACTCTCATGTGGTCTTTCCATATATTTCTCCTTATCTGCTGCAGCTTCAGTTCACCCTTTTTCTTCACAATATTGAAATCTTTCCTTACTTGGCAGGGACGACTTTCTTTTGTTTCCCATTTTAAGATGTATGATTCAGAGTGTGCTGTTCTGCCTCTAATGTTTCATAACCCTATGCTTCCATCTACCTTTCTTCATTTAGCAGGAACTTAAGCGACATTCAGCTTGAAACAAAATACATTTCACAACATGCAGCTTTAGGTGGGATCGCTGAAGCACATTTCACGTCTAATACCGCTAATGTTTTTACGGAAGCGCCTCATACAAACAGCGGCCAAAAATTGATAGGAAATACAAAGGTGATCATGACAGGTGATGTGATGGGAGTTTCTGGAGAGATGCATTCTGAGAGCCTTTCTGAACTGTATAAAAATCAGCAGGTCTAAGGGATAGGGGGAGCTCATTCCACTTCATGAAACCAATACTAAGAACTTATGGACTTTTGACATAGAAGTTATTGTAGGTGGGACCACCAGGCAGCTAAAGTGGAGGAAGACAGCACTGTTGCTGTGGTGTAGTCAGCCCCTTTGGTGATGCAGTGCAAATACTTGCCTCAGAGTTCATATGAACAACCACAGAAGGGACAGCGAAGAGCATGGCATGTACTTCAGAACACTGGAAAGTCAAAAAGACAACTGCCTCAGCATTCTGTATGTGCTGGAGAAGCTGTTAGAGCTCTTTCTGAACCCTGTTAGAAGTGTGCAATGAGTGTAGTAAGTAGCTGTGGCCTAATAATTACATTTTACTGTTTGCCCCTGAGCTTTGGGAATGGTTTAAAAGCTGAGAAATGTTCAGTTCTCTGTCAGTTACAATAAATAAATTGCATTTTGTCAGTGTTCATCCCCAGATAGCCTATTGACATGCAGCTTTCAGATGAGGTTTTCTGTGGGGACCAAATGTTTGGAGAAGCTCTGACGGGGGCCTTACCTCTGAGGTGAGTGCATAGCAAAGTACGTGTGGGGCAGAAGGTGGACTGTTATCACCTCCACAACCCCCCCCCCCCCCCTTTT